>OMLM01013005.1:137074-166580 GCA_900302695.1 Helostoma temminkii
CTCCTGGCGCCTGCCACCGCCGTTAGACGACACTGTCGTGGAGCTCAAGACTACCCCACAGCGAGTAGAACGTCTTAAGCTCCGGTCCCTCCGGCGGGATGGTTGTCCACTCCGGGCGCTGTTGAACCTCCAACCAGGCCCGAACATCAGAGAGCACAGGATCTGACGCCTGGTGCTGCTTCAGCTGCTCTTTGTCGAACGGCTCCCCGGACCCGCTGTCGTCCCCCCCCGATGGCCACCACTCTTGCTCTTCCTGGCGTCTGCAGTAGCGGCAGGGCCGCCTGGAGAGAGCGTCTGCGTTGGCGTGCTGACGACATAGCTGGTGCTGGATCTCGAAATCGTACTCCTGCAGGATCTCCAGCGACCTCGCCACCTGACCCTCGGGCTGGTGGAAGTTGAGCAGCCAGGTGAGAGAGACGTGGTCGGTTCTCAGGGTGAATCTGGTGCCGAGAAGATAGGGTCTGAAGTGCCGCAGCGCCAGAACCATCGTCAGCAGCTCTCGCCATGTGATGCAGTAGTTCCTCTCTGGATGACTCAAAGTGCAGCTAAACTAGGCGATCACCCGCTCTCCAGTCTCATGTCCCTGGGAGAGTACGACTCCGACCCCCGTGTTGCTGGCATCGGTGTCCACGATGAAGGGCTGCTGGGGATCGGGGTAGGCCAGCACCGAAGCATCTGTGAGGGCTGTCTTCAGCTGCTGGAGGGCCGTGGAGCAGGCATCCGACCACTCGAACTGCTGGCCCTTGTCAGTGAGCTGATGAAGGGGGGCAGCAATGGTAGCAAAGTCTCTCACAAACCACCGCTAGTATGAGGCAAGCCCCAGGAAGCTCCGCAGCTCACTGGTGGTGGTGGGTTGGGACCACTCCCTCACGGCAGCCACCTTCGCTGGGTCTGTGGCCACACCCTGCTCACTGACCACATGCCCCAGGAACTGTGTCTCTCTCGCCAGCAGACTACACTTGGCCGGGTTCAACCGGAGCCCAGCATCTCGAACAGTAGCAAACACCTCTCGCCAAGAGCACCCTCAAAGTCCACACAACGGGTTTGGGGAATGTCGCGGAGCACCCACTCCATCAGTCTCTTGAAGGTGGCAGGGGCATTGCAAAGTCCAAAGGGCATCACCCGGAACTGCCACAGTCCTTGCCCAATGGTAAAAGCAGTCTTGGGGCGGGCCTCGGGTGCCAGCTTCACCTGCCAATACCCACTGCGCAGGTCTAAGAAGCTGAACCACTGGGACCCCGCCACATAGTCCAAGGCATCGTCAATGCGAGGCAGCGGGTATGAGTCCTTGCGGGTGACCGCATTCTGGCGCCGGAAGTCCACACAAGGGCGCCACTTGCCCGACTTCTTGTGCACCATAACCATTGGTGCCTCCCCACCGAGGCAAAAAAATGGACCCCGGCACGTCGACACGTGCCCCCCAGCGGGCCAGTAAGTCCAGCCCGATGATGCAGTCATCCCTGATGTCTGCCAGCCAAAACTCATGAGTCTCTTGCAGGGCCCCCACCTCGACCGGCAGCAGCTTCTTCCCAGGCATGACAGTACTTTCCCCCGTGACAGTCAACAGTTCAGTGGTGGTGGTGGTCTCTCCCACACACCACCCTTTCAGCCACGGTGCCGACCGAACTACACATACCCACAATGCAACACAACCCCTAATAACACACGACCAAACCTAAAACTAGTGATGGCCAAATCGAAGCTTAATGAAGCACTGAGCAACTTTGACACAGTTGGGCTGAAATTGACACACTGCTCGAATCATTTGATACAGTCAGAACTATGACACCTGCTGGTTGCCTGTGAGAACTGCACCTGAGCAGACTGGCTGTCAAACCCTCATCGATACGTGGTGGTTTTTATCATTAAATAAGAAGTTAGTTTGTCAGAGGTGTGTAATTGTGTTTCTCTGTGGATAATACTGTATCGGGTAGCCTTGATATGGCAAATATGTTTGGTAGTAAAATTTTAGCACTATACTGGTGTTTTTTTTTTACTACATTGATGAGGTATGTTTGTCATTTTGTTAAATCAAAGATTTTTATTCAAAAAAGAATAGTTTACACAGTACGTGCCTTCATTCTCCTCCTTTCAATAAACTCACAGTCTGAGCAGTGATTTGGACCCTTATAAAGTCTTAACATATTAAACATCCAGCCTGATCAAACTGTCCGCTAAGCAGCTCGACACTTGATGTGACGTAACGAGGCCTCGCTCGCATTGGTCACGTGATTTGAAACGTGCTCGAGACGCTACTCTGTGACACTTCTGCTTTAAGAGATCGAAGCTGTGTCGAGTAGGAGGACTCGAGTTGGACATCTCTACCCAAGACACATTCACTGACACACACATTTTCAAAGGAGCAGAGGGCTGGATTTCTTGTCTGATATCTTTCTAACTTAAGTCTGCAGAGGCAACATGTGCATAAAGCAGCTTTTGTGTTAAAACTATTTAAACAGAACACATTTTCATGGGGAAGAGCTGCCACTGACACCATTATATTCATATCACAGCTTGTTTATAGTCTGTTGGTAGTAAAATTATCAGATGGTGGTGCACAGTGTTGCAGCGACCCTGTGCTTCTCTAGTCAGTGCTTTGTTTTGCGGTTTTGGCACGTGTTTTTGTTTGTGTTATTTCTGTCTGTTACATCTTGTTGGGAGAACAAAAAAAAAAATGCCGGTAGACATAGAAAGGAACCCGGCTTCAGGTGGTTCACGATCCCCGCGGTGGGGAGGCGAAGGTGTCAGCGTTGGAACAAAAGAGAGGTTGCAGAGCTGGAGCGCTAGCTAGGCCACAGAGACCACCGCACCACCAGATTCCCAGCCTTTTTTTGACAAATGCCAAATCACTCGTCAACAAAATGGATGAACTGAGGCTGCGGATTGTTAATCACAAGATCCTGAAGGACAGTTGCATCTTGTTGATCATCTTGTTGAGAGACCTGACTTCACCTTCTCATTCCACACTCTGCTATCCAGCTAGCAGGCTACACCGCACAGGGACACGACAGGACGAAGGACTCCAGTAAGAGCAGAGGAAGGGGCTCTGTGTTTATGTCAAAGACAACTGGTGCACAGACGCTGTGAGAAAGTCACTGCTCTCCAGATCTGGAGTTTGTGACAGTCAGATGCAGGCCCATTACATTCCACCGAACGCTAATGCTAACTCAGCCATTGGACATTTACATGGTAGCATTAGCAGGCAGCAGAGCAGGTATCCTGCCTCTGTGCACATCATAGCAGGGGATTTCAATCACACCGACTTAAAGCCAGTGCTTCCTAACCTCTGCCAGCATGTTAAGTGTACCACCAGAGCAGCAGATACTCAGGACAAGGTCTACACAAACATTGTTAGGCTACAGAGCTAGACCACTACCTCACCTGGGCCAGTCTGACCACCTGTATCTGTTTTTAATTCCTGCATACACCCCCCTTTGGAAAACTGCTCTTACTATCTCAAAAACTGTAAAAATATGGCCTGATGATGCCTCTCACTAGCTGCAGGACTGTTTCGAGAAGACCAAGTGGGAGGCCTTTTTTAACATCCATCCCTGGAGGTGTTCACGGACAGTGTGTTATGTTACATTAAGTACGGCATAGACACTGTTACGGTGGACAAGCACATCAGGATGTACCCTAACATGAAGCCCTGGATGAACCGGGAGGTCCGGACGCTACTGAGGGAGAGGAACACTGCCTTCAGGTCTATATGGGGCACTCTACAGCTTGACAAGGTTGTCTGGACAGCAACAACAGCAGAGGTGTGGCAGGGAGTCCAGCATCTTACCCACTACAGGACCAAACTCTGTGCTGCCGAGGTAGAGCAACCAGACACACCCGCACATCTACATCCTGCGACCCACAGCAGCCTCAGCCTCAGCCTCAAAGTGAAGGAGCACAAGGTGAGGGGCGTATTGAGGACCGTCAACCCGAGGAAGGCTGCCGGACCTGATGGCATATTGTCTATTGTCCCACCGTGCCCACCATAGTCCCTCTGCTCAAGAAAACCCACATCACCAGCCTCAATGACTACTGGCCAGTTGCATTCACCCCAGTAGTGATGAAGTGCCTTGAAAAACTGGTACGGGGTCACCATCCTTCGACCCACACCAGTTTGCGTACAGGGCGAACAGATCCACAGAAGATGCCATAGCAGCCCTCCACACTGCACTGTCCCACCTGGAGCAGCACTATTCTTCCTCACAAACTGGTGAATAAACTGATGGACCTGGGACTTCCAAAATCCACCTGCTTTTGGATCAAGAGCTTCCTTCCTGGTTGCAGTCAGAGGGTGAGAGTGGGCCCACACACCTCCAAGGCCCTTAGACTGAGCACTGGCTCCCCACAGGGCTGTGTGCTGAGTCCCCTCCTCTACACCCAGTACACCTACGACTGCACTTTTGCTCACCACAGCAATACCATCGTCAAATTCGCAGATGATACCACAGTGGTGGGACTCATCTCAGGGGGGGATGAGTCTGCCTACAGAGACAAGGTGGAGCAGTTGACAATGTGGTGCAGGGAGAACAATTTGTTCCTTAACACATCAAAGACCAAGGAGGTTATAATTAACTTCAGGAGGAAGAAAACTGATGTTTCTCCATTGTATATCAGTGGGGACTGTGTGAGAGAGGGTCCACATAGAGGAGGATCTAACCTGGGGAGTAAGCGCCTCTGAGCTGTTTAAAAAAGGCCCAGCAGAGACTGCACTTCCTAAAGGTACTTAGGAAGAACAACATCTCCCAGAGACTGCTGGTGTCCTTTTATCGATGCTCTATTAAGAGCATCCTCACGTACTGTGTTTGTGTGTGGTTTAACCTCTCTCTCTCTCCAGAGGGTCATTAAAACTGCACAGAGAATCACTGGCTGCCTTCTCCTCCCTCTGGAAGAACTTCACAGTTCCTGCTGTCTTAAATAAGCCCAGAACATTCTTAAGGACACTTCACACACTGGACACTCTCTCTTTGAATTGTTACCATCAGGGAGAAGGTTCAGGTCAATCAAAACTAGGACTGATAGACTTAAAGGTTTTTATCCCATAGCAATAACCACATTAAATGCTCTAAAGAACAGGCTATAAAATGGAACTGTGACATAGTGCCTACTTCTGCGAGTGTGTGTCTGCTTCATTTTATTTTTCTTTATTTATTCTTCTTCTTTTTATATTGCACAGACTGTCTGGCACCTTAATCTTGTTGCACGATGTTGCAATGACAAAGTTTATCTGTCTATAAACTACTTGAAAACTAGTATCACAAAACAATGTGTCAGTAACATTATGCCTGCCTTCTACACTCTGTAAACGTACTGACAAAAATATACATTCATTAGTTTGATTTGTTTTTATTTAACACAGAAAACTGGTCTAAATTACTGACTGAAATAAGCAGCAATGACAAAGAGCTGCAGTCAAATAATATACATAATACATACAAATTAATAATAGGCATAAAAAAAGAAATCAAATTAAATCACAGAGATAAAAACGACTAAAGGCAACTGTATTGCATTATTGCTAAAACAAAAATTCAATGTGTCAGTGGACTGAGATAATGATACATGTTTCAAAAGCAGTGCATCTGCTTACTGTTAAATTACAAAACTTTAGCCAGTTTGTGCTAACTTGTGACAAAATGTAACAACAATGCAGTTTTTGCCTTCAAGAAAATACTCTAGAATTACAGGAAAGTACAACAATGAAAATGATCTTAGCCTTAAAAATAATTTCCCCTGTGGTTGTTAAAACAAATGCAAATTACAGTGAATTATAATTGTTTAGAAAGTGATCTGTGTTTTCAATTTAAAAAACATCTGTGCTAACAGTGAATACATTTTGAATATTAATATATAAAACCGTCCTACAATATGTTTTGATAAATTAGTTTGATTCAGTATTTTAGCTATAAAATACAAGAAAATAGATTTGTTATATACTTTAATAAAGATAAGACAGGCTTACCTCCAGAGGTTACTAGAAAGAAAGAGCTTTACCTACATAATTAAACAGTTTTTAGAGCCCTCCTTCTAAGATGTGGGTGGAAGATAAGGTTTGCCTAAAACAAGGAGGGGAAGGATCCCACTCACTGTGACATTTACTAACCATCTAATGACAAGATGAAAATCTGTGAACCATGCTTCCAAAAAACCCCAAGGTAGAGGAGAAAATACACTGCTCAAAAAAATAAAGAGAATACATAATGATTCCAGTGTAAGTTAAGTCCATTACACTTCTGGGACATCAACCTGTCCAGTTAGGAAGCAACACTGATTGTGAATCAATTTCACCTGCTGTTGTGTAAATGGAACAGACAACAGGTGAACAAAGAGCTGCAGTCAAATAATATACATAAACCATACACTTCAATAATGAGAATCATATGAAAAGAAATCAAATTAAATCACAGGTATAAAAAAGACTACAGGCAACTGTATTGCATTATTGCTGGAAATTACAGGCAATTAGCAAGACAATCCCTATAAAGGAATGGTTCTGCAGGTGGTGGCCTGAGCATGAGCATGAGGCGGTGTCTGCAACCCACAGAAGTTGCTCAGGTTGTGCAGCTCTTCCAGGATGGCACATCAATGCACACTGTGGCAAGAAGGTTTGCTGTGTCTCCCAGCACAGTGTCAAGAACATGGAAAAAATACCAGGAGGTAGGCCTGTACACCAGTAGACATGGAGAGGACCACAGGACAACCAGCAGAGGGACTGCTATCTGCTCCTTTGTGCAAGGAGGAACAGGAGGAGCACTGCCAGGGCCCTAAAAAATGACTTCCAGCAGGCCACTAATGTCCATGTTTCTGCTCAAACTGTCAGAAACAGACTCCATGAGAGTGGTGAGAGGACCAGAAGTCCACAAGTGGGGCCTGTCCTCACAGCACAACACTGTGGTGGCTGACTGAGCACATGTGATGGACATGACAGAGTCTGGAGATGCCGTGGAAAACATTCTCCAGCATGACGAATCGGGGAATGAGTTTACATGGATTTAATAAACCTGGTTACTGAAAATCCGAGTATACAAGCAACAGAAGAGAAATCTGATTACTCCAGTCCCTTGGGCTTAATTTGGAAAACTGGTTCACACATTTTAACTGCTTCTTGATTTTTGTGTGTTTTTTTTCTTTAGGTGTGTCAGTGTTTGAAGGATCTGGCTGCTGAGAGAGAAACATGCAAACAGATCAGTGCTCCATTTCACTTTGCAAACTGACTTAAAGAAATATCTGGTGACAAGGTGACTCAAGGAGCACTTTGTGTTGGTTTCAGTTTTAGTTGGTCTTTAGTTGCATCCATGCAATTTAAACACCCCTCCAGGTCTAAATTTCCTAGCACCCACTGTCTCATAACTGTAATTACAAATATGTTTTAAATATAATGTGCATATGTTCATTAATGTAAATGACAACGTCCAAATACATAGACAAAGAACAAACAATCCATGTAATTAACCAGCCTTACTATATATTAAATTTTTTTGAAAACTGTATTATTAAAGGTTTTTATGGTGGGGCTCAGGCACTCAGTACTTGTTTAAGGTCAGGAAAAGATTGTGGGATGGCTTATATTATTTTACATACATCTTTATTAAGCCAAACCACAAACTCTCTCCAAGTTCTGCTTTTGTTGCCTACAGCAAACCTACACATACGCCTTTCATCTACATCAATCACCTGTCCTTGTGACTAACTTTCCATTAATTAAGTATAGTGATTAATGAATGGAAAGTGATGAAAATTAAATTAAAAAAAAAAAAAAATCGCATCACAACATAATCATGATTACGTTTACTGCAAAATGTAATCGCAATTGCAGTTTAATTGCAAACTGCCTAACTCTACATAATCAGCATCCTCATTCCTCGTATTAATAAAAACTGGTGAATATGCAAAAACAAACTTGCATCTCAAGAAACAGAAGCATTCCTTCTCATGGCACTTTAGTTCTATCGTGACCCCTCTGACAGCTTTTTCCTCACTTTGTAACTCACTTGTAAGTGACTTTGGATGAAAGCACCTGAACAACTAAATGCAAATTTGTATGTGTGCAATGCCAGTTTTTTTACTGAAATATCAAATACACGTACTTCTGAGTATATTGAGTATAAGTCAGACTATGTGTACATGCAGTTAAATAGTTAAATATGTCATTTTGGGTAAGAATCATCACCGTCATAGAACTAAAGATAGTAGAAGCTTTGTTAGTTTAGCATGAAAACTGGAAACATGTTACAACTTCTTAATTAATGAGGTGGTGACTGTTACTTTTAGCCACACTAGCTGTTTCCTACTGTTTCCAATCTTTATGCTAAGCTATGTTAAGTTGTTGGCTATATCCTTATATTTTACAGATAAATATGATAATGGAGTCAATCTTTAGTCCTACAAATCATCAGCAAGAATAAGTGCATTTCTCAAACTATTCCCTTTAAATTGTTAGGCCGTAATGTAATCTTTATGTATTGCCTTTGGTCTCACTGTGGTATGTTTCACTTGGCAGAATGCCTAGGGAGTTATCATTGTACATTCTATGAATAATATCAAATAACTTCTTTCCTTCCCCTTAATAATATGATCTAATGTTCAGTGGCACAATTAAATATATTTGTGATTTGATAACAAAAATGCAAACATCAGATTCACTTAATAGGATAATTATGAGCATTAATTTTTTTTGCTTGCTTTGCTCACATAAACAGAACTCTCTTCAGAAATTAAACTTCTTTCCTCAAACGTTTCCATAGACATTGAGGTCTGCAGTGTTCATATAGTCATCACCATCATCAAGGTCCTGTAAAAGATGAACATCATTATTGTCACAGATGTTAGTGGCAGTGCACTGTATACAACTGCTGGAATAAATCATTAGCAAATTAATATTACCTCTTTGTAATTGCAGGATTTTTTTTGGCTGAAGTCCAAAAACAACAGTAATAAGACAAAGAAAAAGGAATGACATAAGACACTGCTCTACTACAACTCCACTGTTCATGGTATTTGTATTTTACCAACTGTTCAGTTTCAAGAGGAGTATGCCAAGTACCTCTTGGGCGAAGGGAAACGAGGCTTGGAGAATTTCTGGTTGTCACAGGATTTTGAATTATTGGGCCTGTGAACATAAATTTATGTCACTACACAACTGGAAAACAACAATTAGCTATTTAGATTTATTTTGTGTAAAACACTTACATTTGACCCACATCTCCCATGTCCCGCCTCGGTCTTCTGTAATAAAAATAAATAAATAAATAAAAAAAAAAAAGTATATTATGGTATACAAATCGTAATTACATCTTCATGCAGAAAAAAATTGGAAATGCTATTTTATTATGACCAAAATGAAACCCCCCAAAGTGAAGTTTTTTTGACTGTGAAAACTGAGCTAAAAAAAGTGAGAAAAAACTGTGAAACTTCACAGTGAAGGCTGTCATTTTACCATGAATGTTTTTCATGACTTACCTCGAAAATCTGCTCCAAATAGATCGTCTGCACAAAAAAGAAGAACAGAAACTATGCAAATGTCAGAAAGTATATAAATAAAATCACAGATCTTAACAACCTAAAATGCACAACATTGTACATGCAAATAATAATGAATCATTTGGTGATCTACAGTTAACACAGCTGGCTTTGATGCAGTATGGAACTTTTTCACAAAAAATACATATTGGACAGTATAAGGAGATCAAGATCCTAAAAATGCCCCTTGCCTTTGTTCAGGATTAAAGGGTCCTGGGCCACCAGAATGAAGCCTGAAAATTAAATTGTATGTTATTAAAATAAACATACAGCAAATAAGGGAAAGAGTCAAAAATCATTACTTTTACTCACCTACGTGACAGCCTCGACAGCCGGTTCCACATGCTAAACATTATGTACAAAATATATTATTACAATAAATATAGTACATTTAAATGAAGTAATATCAGTGTAGCACTCTAAAATAAAGCTGCCTCACAACATTTTTACCTGCCATCCTGACTTTGGAGCTCTGCAATGCGTTTCCTTGAGCAGACATAAAATACATACTGTTTCATTTAGGAGCACACACTGGGAACAAATGAATTTCTTGTTCGAAGGTGGTGTTACTGATCTCATGCTCTGTCAGCCTGTTAATCTATCTGCATTACTCACTTGTATCTTTTCACCATGAAAATGCAGAGGACTCCAAACATCACAGTGATACCAATCCCCACTACAGTGGGAATGATGATGTGGTTGTAGTTTTCTGTACCTGGAAATAGAAGCCAGCCACTCTTCCTTTATACTGAACAAACAGAAGTGAGACAGCATCCAGCAGTTAAACTAAAATAAAAGACATCTTCAAAACACAAGTGAAAAGTTCTCACGTTTTACATAGAGTGTCATTTTTTCAGAGGATGACAACCCTCCATTAAATGCGGCTGTACAGGTGATCTCTGTGTGGTCGTCCTTCTCCTTAGGAATGAGCGTCAGGATGGAGGCTACTTCCCATGTACCAGTAAAAAGTTCTGTGTGACTCTCAACTATATTATTCGCATCACTCCTACTCCATGTGATTTTAGGCACATGGGAGGTGCAGGTGTGTCTGACTTTACAATGGATAGTATAGGGCTTCCCGACAAAAGGTCTATTATTGTGAGTCAGTGAAGGTTTTGGAGGTCTATCTATAAATTAAAAAAAAAAAACAGAAAGAAAGTAAATGGCAAATTAATGACACAGAAAACAGATATTTTTCTATGAAATCTCAGAAAGTTAGTAATATACCAAGCATTTTCAACGCAGCACAATCCTCAACAAAGGAGAACATGTCTTTGGTGGGTTGATCTTTCTCTGCTAGTTCAATCCGGAAACAGTAAGGACCGTTGTCATGATTTTTAATTTCTGAAATTTCTAAGGTGCAGTTGTTGTCACCCAGATTTCCCAACAGCTTTGTACGGCCCCTAAAGTTTTCTGCGATCCTTGTACTATCCTCATGATAGACTCGTTTTTCTTTCTCTTTTCCAATATGCCAGATCCCTCTGAGTTTGGAACTAGGCAAGTCGTTTTTAGGATGGGTAAATGAACAGGGTAGCACAATACATGATCCAACTAGGGCATCAAGGTTTTTTGCCACAGTAGCCGTCCAGTCTCCAGAAAACACAGGGCTGCAAATAACTGAAATAGAAAAATGGTAGTGACAAAGAAAAATTAATTAATTAATTTTTTTTCCATAAAAAACAGGGTATGTAGGAATGTGACTAGAATTGTGTTACCTGCCAACAGCAGCCAGAAAATCATCATCTTTCTCTTTTTGTCCATATTTCTCTGAAGTTTTGTTGATGAAATTGACTGTGGAACATTTAAATGAAAATGACATAAAATATGCTTCAAATAGCTTATCAGGACATCATGAACTCATTCTAGCCAAACTACTAACTGATTAACTGTAGGATGTCTTGGAGGTTGCTGTTGAAAATGTTTCACATTTAGTGGGATGCATGCGGAGAAAGTTCTAAACTAGACTAGTTTATATATCATATTAGTATAAGACTGGGTAATTTATCTAGTAATGACCACATAAATACAATGAATGTAAATGACAAGTTGCAAAAATATTGATACTTAACATCTCACTTAAATATACAGATTACAACCATGTTTTTTCACCAAAATACTTGACCTACAACATTTGATTTCATTTCTTTTTCCTCATAAATATCCAGTCTTGAAGTACAACATTCAGTTTTATGACTCCAGTGTTTTTCCGTGTTTTTTTTTTCTTTTCTGGTTGGATTCAGGCACTCGCAGCATTCGATTAAGATCAAGAAAAAATTGTGGACTGGCTTAGTAAATAAAAGTGTAACAGTCACTTCAAACGACATCCTTTTCAAATGTAAGCACAAACCAAATATTTGTCTCTCCTTGTAACCCAGCAAAGGAAAAATATTGTAGTCCTTAATTAAGTGATAGCAGAAACAGGAGTAATAGCAGTTCTCAATTTACCAGGAGCAGCTGTAGTTATGCTAATTTGTGAGTTCTTGTTGTTACAACTAATTTTCCTTACTTAATATTTAGCTGTGTTTTATGGTTTTGTTGTATTTGGGTTGCTAACAGATTTTTATAAGAGAAATTAATTCAATCAGCTGTCAAATTATTCTGTACCTCTAGTTGCTATTGTAATTGCTGTAATCATGCATATTCATGAATTCTGTGGGTAAAACTAACTATAAATAACCTCAATTAGTAAAATGACAGAACTGGAATAAATAGATGTTTTTAAAAGGCAGCAGTACTATCCGCTACTGCTATATGCAAATTATAACACAGCTGTGAAAGTGGAACTACCTCTTCACTTCGTCACAACAGTCACTTCGCTATAAAACATTTACTATTACTCTTGTCTTAATAATGCAAAATTTACATATCTGAAATAACAAAAGCATATATTTTCACCAAAAGTAAAATGTAAGTAAATTCCTTCTGACATTTTTCACAAACAGCTTCTATGTGAATAAATTATAATAAAAGTGGGAGTAAGTACTCAGCCTATTTCAAAACCAAAACACACAAAATTACACTTTCTAAGCTCCATCATTTTTAATCTTGCTTAAGAAACTTTCAAATCTAAACAAGCTATTACAATATTTTTTCAAAATATGCATGTTTGTCAGTGTGCTTAAGTATAAGCGTACAACCTCACCTGATTAAGCTGCTCTCTGGCCGGTCTGAGATATCCCTGTGCACTGAAACTTGACAATGATGACACTCTGTGCTATTTTGCAATTGACAACCCTAGAGGCAACAGGAAAAAGTGCAGGGCAAATTAGAAAAACTGCAATTAGTTTTCCAAAGATATATTGTTATTGGGCAACACAGGCAAATTTACAACCCAAATTACAAAAAAAGTTGTGACACTGCATAAGTCAACATAAAAGTGTCCAGTTGTTGAACTGGCCGACGCCTGCGGTCCAGACCTTTCAACAAGTGAAAATATGTGGTGCATCATGAAATACAAAATGCGTCAAAGAAGGTCCTGGACTGTTGAGCAGTTTGAATCCTATTGGACATTGGAACTTCCAAAACTCCAGCAAAGTGTTGTTAGGTGGGAAGGCAACACTGCAGTAAACATGGCCCTGCCCCATTTTTTAAAAATGTTTTGCTGCCATCAATTGAATCTTTTCTAAAGTTTTTTGTTAAAGTTACATTTTTTCAGTTTAGACATTATTTTTTCTG
The DNA here is from genome assembly GCA_900302695.1 of Helostoma temminkii. NCBI lineage: Eukaryota > Metazoa > Chordata > Actinopteri > Anabantiformes > Helostomatidae > Helostoma > Helostoma temminkii. The sequence continues at coordinate 150,266 of OMLM01013005.1, forward strand.
TGTTCTGTTGTGAATAAAATTGAGGTTTGTAAGATTTGCTAAACATTGCATTTTGTTTTAATACTGATTTTACAGTTTCCCACCTTTTTTGGAAATGGTGTTGTATATGAGATGGGCATGCAGCTACATAGATAGCATCCTCAGTAGGACAATATCAGAACAGTGACACTTTCAGCTGGGCTGGCTCTGCCTGGCAGCAATTTAAATTTGAATTATTACCAAATCATGTAGTGTTGACCTTCAGCTTAGATCTGAATGTGTTTAATCACACTGGAATGAGGAACAGAAAGTAAATGGCCAGGTCATATGATGGGGGTCTGTTAAGTTTTTTCTAAAGTCATCAAGAACTTTTTAAAAAAAAGAACTGCCCATGAAGCATAAGTTATTTTTAAAGTTTATAAGTTTGGCTCGTCAGGATATCAGCGACACAAAGATTAACTGTAGGATCTCTTCAAGGCGTTAGGGTCCTGGCGTTAGGCTACTGGGTCCGCTATCTAGCGGTAGTAGTAGTAGTAGTAGCAGAAACAGTGAATACAGAGTGCCGATTTTCCCAAATGATTTATTTCACAAAAGGCGGTACACCAACTAGCAGAGCAGAAAACAACATGCGATGCTATAGCTACTAAGACAAAACAAAATCCTCAAAAGGAGGTAAACAACTAAGGGTACTCTGCAAAAGGCAGGCAAACTACTAACCAGCTGAACTAGAAAATCAAAACAAAACTGCAGCACAAGGCTGGAAGTAACTGGCTCTCTGTATGAGCAAAAGACAAACAAAGGAAACCCACAGCACAGAGCTGGATTAAACTAACTAACTAGAAAAATCAGAAAATAAAGAAAACCTCAGCTAAAGCTGGGACGAGCTAACTAGAGAACAAAAACATATACACTATGGAAACGTCAAATAAACAATCTGACTATTCTTTGAGTACTTACAACTGTGTTGAACAAAATAGAGGTTGGGAAAAGGGTGAGTGACAGGAATAAGGATCAGACAGGGCAGACATGTGACACACTAGTGATGATGAACCAAAAAAGACAAACTTACAAACACAGTGATAACTAAACACAACACACCTGCTAACAACACACACCTGAAATCACTCTGGCCAGTTGAGACCTGCCTCAAAAAGTGAGTGACAAGACAAAACAAAGGAAACTAAAATACAGAGGCTTCTGAAGACAGTGTCTCAGCTGGTCAGAGGGGGAAACTGTAACATTCAAGGTTGCTTTTGAAAATGTTTCATATTGAGTGGGATGCATGTGGAGAAAGTTCTAAACTGGACTAGTCCTTAATTAAGTAATAATTGGATATTAGTAGATTCACTTACACAACTTCTCAATTTAATAATAATTGATACTTTATTAATCTCCTTGGGGAAATTCTTCTTGTACAGACTGCCCCTTTGTCCCCAAAGGTTCAGGGTTATAGTGACTTGTCCAGGGACACTTCCGCATGTGGCCAACCACCAACCTTGGGGTTTGTAAAGGTCTGTCCTCCCAACTGTGCCACTACAGTCCTCCTAACTGTGCCAGTATGGCAGGAGCAGCTGTAGTTGTGCTAATTGTGTGAGGTCTCGTTGTTTGGTCACAAATTTTCCATACTTAATATTTGATTTTAGTGTTATGTTGTATTTGGCTTGATAATAGATTTTTATAAGAGAAAATAATTGGATCAGTTGTCCAATTAATCAAATGGTTGTTTGTCTATATGTGGCCCTGCGATGGAATGGCGACTTGTCCAGGGTGTACCCCGCCTCTCGCCCGTAAGATGGCTGGGATAGGCTCCAGCACACCCGTGACCCCTGCGGGGACTAAGCGGTTTGGAAGATGAATGAATGAATGAATGAATGAATGTCCAATTAATCTGAACTTCTAATTGCTACTGTAATTGTTGTAATAATGAATTCTCTGGGGGAAACTATAAATAACCTTAATCAATAAAATGGCAGAACTGGAATAAATAGATGTTTGTTTGTTTTTAAAGGCACCAGAGTGAAGAAAATGAGGAAGCTAAAAGAGAAGTGGGTAGTTTGGGGTACTGGTGTGTTTGTTTGTTTGACATTTTAATTTTCCTTTTTTAGACAGAATGGAAACTATGAATCGGATATGAAAATAGTAATCTTTCAAATAGGAAAACAGCAACACATACAGTACAGGAGTGGAAGCGTTCCGGATGTTGAACTCTTCTCTCCAACACTGTCAGATGATGAGTATGTGTACACTAGTTGGAGTTTATGTAAATCACATATTTGATGATTATATACTATAATTCACAGAGTGTTAAGGGGTATTAGTTTATGTGTATTAGCTTGCCACATCTCACAGAAGATATGGGGCCTTACACAAACACATAGACACAACAGACACAACACACACAGATTATTACACACGAACACTTGGACACCTTCCAGGAGTTCATGGAAGCCTGAACACACAAACAAAGTATTCTGCGAAACGTGTCGACATACACACACACTGATCATTAAGAACAGTTCTGGAAGACTAGTAGGGTATTCTGTGTCTATAATCTGACCTGTGTTCAATGGTTGCTAGTTTGGACAGTTTGTACAGTTTGTAGCTGTTATTGTCACAGAAACTGAGTGAGATTGCTGGAAAGGATAAACATGTCTGCCAAAGAATAATGGTCAGGGGAGATAAGTATTCCATATTTGGTAAAGACCCAGGAATGATGCATTTCAGCTGGTGCTGGAGACTAGTGGGATGGAATTGGACTAATAGGGACTTTATTTAGGAAGAGAAAGAGAGAGAAGGGGGAGAGTTTGCACGGCTGCTGTGGCATCAACACCTTGGTCTGGCCAATTAAGGTGACTTTGTTTCTTGTTTTATCTTTTGTTTGGCTTGTTTTATTGTATCACTTCAGAATAAATGTCTAAATGAATTATATTGATTTGTCTGGGGGTGGCACTACAGGGACTAAGCGGTATAGAAAATGGATGGATGGATCATGCTTCTTACCCTGCAGTACAAAACTAAATGTCTAGCAACCAGTGGTAAGGAATGATGAATGCTTACGGACTGACAGAATAGAGTTGGTGCATTTCTTTCTTTCTTAAGATAGACCTGCAGTATTGTAAAATATTCAGTAGTTTAAGTGTGTGACTGTTTAAGTATCGTAATCACAGGGTAAAATCTCTAGTTGATTTTTATAAACTGATGTGGAAATTTTAATTGCATTAGCCACAGTTCTGCACGATGACCAAAACACTCTGACCCAATGTGTCCCTTTCCATGGCTCATCATCTCCAAGTGAGAGTCTGAATATAAACAAATATGTTCAAAACAATAGAATTTAACAAGTGTCTGTGATCACATGCCGCTGACTTCCCAAACAGGAAGGGTCCTGATTGAGCACAAAAAATATTCAGCCAGAGTGACTCCTTTCATATCAATTGCCACTCCAAGGTGCCCTCAGCAAAGGAGCATTTTTTGTTTGTTTGTTTTTTCGCCTTTATTGTTTGTTTTCATTTTTGTTAACTAAATAATGGCAAAAAGGATGAAAAAAGATGACTCACTGTGGTGAGATGACTTGTGTATTTACACAAAAAACCCCAGAGAATTACACTATATTGCCAAACATTCTTCATGTACTTTACAGCTGTTTAAAGCACATGAACTTTAATGACATCCCATTCTTAATCGGGTTGGTCCACCATTTGCAGCTTTAACACTTCTGGGAAGGCTTAAGAGTGTGTTTATGACAATCTTTGGCCATTCCTCTAGAAATGCAGGTCAGGCACTGATGTTTGACAAGAAGGCCTGGTTTACAATCTGCACTATAAGTTATCCCAAATGTGTTCGGATGGAGGTCAGAACTCTGTGCAGGACAGTCAAGTTTCTCCACACCAAAGTCGCTCATCTATTCGATGACAGAGTTAATACTATAGAAAGCGATGACATGACTAGATCTTCTATCTCCATGAATATATTTGTTTCTTAATTTTCAGGAGGGTTTAGTTTAGAAATACAAATATTTGAAACAATTGTCTTAATGCAAACTGCCACCAGAAACTTTAGGGAATGTAGTGTGGAAGGTGGCACACCAATCTTCACACTTTGGTAAGTGGAGGAAATCAGTCCATAACAAAGCCATAAATCAAATTCTGCTGCAGCATTGTTAACATATGCAGCACATGATTCCCAAACGTCTTCTGCTGGGCCCCTATTTGTGGATAAAATATATATATATATATATTTACCATATTATATTTATATTTTTAATCAGAATAACATGCCTTTTTGGATCAATTGCTGTGTATTTAACAATGCATCATAAACATTCCACAATTTTACTGTGTAGCTTTTCTTTCAACAGATTTTCTTAATGTTTTTTTGTGCAACCTCTACAAGGTTAAAAGCTAATTTCCCCCCAAGAACTACACTTTTTTATTGACTAGGGAGGCTTGCTTTGTGCTGTCAAAATGGGGCAGAAGCTGTGAAACTGACACTCTTAGTTCATTCTTGTTCAGCTTTGACTTGAATTTTGCCTTTATCAAGGGAACTGCAGAAAACCCTATCTCCCATAGGTAGGAGTATAGCCAGGGCTCTCTGTCCTAGCAGCAGACAGTCCTTCCCAACTCCAATCTAGGCATGGGTTTCTGGTTTCAAAGTAACCTATACCAAGGTTTGAAAAGCCCATGGTTTCAAAATCACTCATATTTTGTATCATATAGTTCGTGCTGTATCAGGTGTTGCATTTGACTGGTCAAATACAAAGTGCTGTCTCCCTCATGTTGTGTGCAACATAGAGTAAACACGACCCCTCCCCATCCTGTCGATGCCGCAGCCAGTCAGTCATATGTACGAACGGGTGATGATTCGGCTGTAAAGGAAGTTTCGGGTTCCGAAAAAACAGACGGTCACAGCTCTGTCAAAGGTTCCGCTGTTTTGAAATTATCATTTGCGACCAAGTACGATTTGCATACTTCTCCGTACTTGCGTTCATATTTGGTCATGGCTCAAAAATGGTGGTCCTCAACTGGCATTTGCGATTCGAAAATGGGAATAAAATAACTTATTTCAGGTACAGTTGTAGTAACTGTACTTTTTTGTCCCAACTATTTACACATCCCTTAGATAAGACCTGTCAACATCACATCAATAAAAATCTTCCAGTACAGAATAAATCGACCTATTATAATAGAAAAAATCCTTTAGCAAAGCGAATATTCTGCTTCTCGACCTGAGCCACCCCATGATTTTAAGCACAGTGACCCAGTCTCAACATTCACTCTCTTCTGCTCATTTGTAAATTTGATGTGCAGTTCAGTGTTGGTTGTAATAAGAAATAAAATCTACATTCATTCCTTCCTCCCATTCTTTTTCCCGTAACTGTGTTATTACATGGTCTTGTTTTTCTTGACAGATTTGACTGGTAGTGGAGCAAAAGCTAATATATTCACAGAGATAAGAGGTGTAATCATGTATAACTGTATTATTTTGCACATACAAGAAAGACCACCCCCTGCTTTCTACGCCAGTAACGCTGACACTGTCTCTGCTACAATTACTTTTACAATTGCGCTATTTTGAAAAGTCTTTTGTAGACATAGCCCCCAGAGTTTTCAGTTTCCCCTCCAACTTGTATCTTTATAACCTGAACTCCAAACTTTAGACACAAACATATGTGATCAACCAGCAGCAGCAAAACCAGGTAAGGTTATTCTTAAATAAAATAGACACGTAACAATGTATCTGATCTTAGTGCATTTCTTTGGAATACTTTCATTATTCTTGTAGCTACTAATGTATTCCAAATGATTTGTCTCAAAGTGCAATAATATGAGAGTTTCTATTTCACTTTGTCTCTGTAATAATGTCCCCTTATGTATAATGTAACTTTGAAATACTTTCAAGTATTTGTAAAAATCCTTCCCCTTGTTTCTTTACATTTAAACATCCCACAGTGTATTGCACCAACAGAACCTCAGACAAGAATGGACAAAGAGAGAAGGATAATAATTATCTGTCTCCTTTTGGCAGGTAACTCTTATTAGTTTTTTAGTGATCTTTGTATTTCAAGTCTCATTCCTACACACAGCCTCCTGATGTTATCCTTTGCCTCTTTCATTTTCTCTTTCAGTTATTTGCAGCTCTGTATTTACCGAAGATTGGAAGGCTACTGTGGTAAAAAACCTAGATGCCCTGGTTTCATCATGTATTGTGTTACCCTGCTCATTCACCCATCCTGCAAACAACCTGCCCAGTTCCAAACTCAGGGGGATCTGGCATGTTAAAAATCATGCAGACGAGCGTATCTATCACCAAGATAAGACAAGGATCTTAGAAAACTATAGGGGCCGTACAAAGCTGTTGGGAAATCTGGGTGACAACAACTGCACCTTAGAAATTACAGAAATTAAAAATCATGACAATGGTCCCTTCTGTTTCCGAATTGAACTAGCAGAGAAAGATCAACCCACCAAAGACATGTTCTCCTTTTTTGAGGATTGTGCTGCGTTGAAAATGCTTGGTATATCTACTTTTCTCCATTTCATAAATTACCATGAGTTCTTATGATGAAAAAAAATCTGCCGTACTTTACCTCTGCTATTTTTATTTATAGATGTTCCTCCAGAGCCTACTCTGATTCACTCACAAATGGCCACTGAAGGGCATGCCCACACCATCACCTGCTCAGTCGTGCACACCTGCCCATCCCATGCGCCTAAACTCACATGGAGTAGAGGTGCTGCAGATGAGGTGTTTGAGAGTCGCAGAGAAATATATAATGGCAACTGGGAAACATTGTCTGTCCTGACATTCATTGCTCAAGAGAAAGATGATGACAAAGAATTCACTTGCACAGCTACATTTAATGGACAGAAGACATCCTCTGCAACAGTGAGACTTAGTGTAAAACGTGAGAATTTTTCCTTAAGTATTGTAGAAGGAATTATTTTATAGGAACATCTTTGCTTTATACTAGAAATAGTTAAAATGAAGATCATGCCAACTACCATATCTGTCCATAATGAAAAAACTATATACAGTGGTATACAGCATATTGTTTTATACAGTATAGTATGTATACTACCACACTATACTAGTAGTTCATCCAAATATTACATGTAATGTCAGAGATTTGTTAGAATGTCCTTTATTTGGAAGTCGATGTACTGGATATTCTTCATTGTGCATTGGGGGAAGACTGGCTCACATATTAATTCTTTCTATTTGCAGGCACAGTCAGCTACAACCACATCATCATTCCCTGTGCTGTGGGGATTGGTACTGCTGTGATCTTTGCAGTCTTCTGCATTTTAATGGGGAAAAAATACAAGTGAGTCCCATCATTACAAAGAACAGAATATTTACTGATTAACAAAAAAAGAATATAGTTTTCATTCCCCCTTTTTTTTTAAGTTTGCTCTATGATTCATTTTCTGTCTGTTTAAGGAACCGCATAGCTGAACTACAAAATCAAGAAGGAACGTAAGTAGAAAAATATGATTTAGTTTGCACTGCTACAGTGCAGTCATAATTTATTTATTTTAGCTGTATATGAGTATTCATTCTCCTTTTTTCCTTTGGTCACATTTAGCGTGTGGAACCGGCTTTCTAGAATTTCTCGCAGGTGAGAAAAATCATGTTTTTTATTTTTTTACAGTTGGGTACTGATAGCTGGTAATCAAACTATCTGAAATCACAAGGTTGTACACCACCAGTCAAAAGTTTGGACACACACATATTATATGAATAAACTAGCATCATCAAACATAACATGCTATTGGAAGACAGTACTAACCTTCACTGATTATATGTTTATGTAAACGTTCCTTTAAAAAAAAAAAGCTGTTTCCAGTTACAATAGTTATCTACAATATAAGCAGTCTACGTCAAATTTCTGACCAATTTAATGTTATAAAATCAGTTTTTCTTAAAAAAAAAAACTTCTATGTGTGTTCAAACTTTTGACTGGTAGTGTACAAGGGTTGTCAAGGATTACGTTTTCATAAGGAAATAAAAGACTGAAATCACTATAGGCCATTTAGGGGTTAAGAGTTTTATGTTTATAGATATTATAATTTGGTCACTGTTTTACGCATAAGTTTCACACATCAATGCATCATTGGGCTCATTGTAATTTCACGTCTGCAAAAACGGTGTTTATCGTTGCTGCTGTTTTTAATATTTGTAAAATACACTTCCTTTTTTCGGTTCTCTTTTTTCTATGGCCTGATTAGGAGAAGAACCTGAAAGAGAGAGATATGAAAAAAGGCGGAAGTCATCTTGATATTCACTGAAACAACAGACCACACATTTCTTCATTTAACTGACAGAACAACTATGTTTTTTGTTCAGTTGTATACATGTATTTCGTACAGCTTTAAATGCTGAATTGCATTAATGCTGAAAGCCATTTATATTCCGATTGCAGTGTTTTGTGTGTGTGCTTGCACTGTTATTATTCACAAAAGTTATCCAGATATAGTGTTGATATATTAAAATTTCAATTTCCAAAAAGTTGGGACACTGTAAAATCTGCACAAAAGCAGAATGCTTTGCTAATTTCATGGACCATAACCATAAGTTTTTACAACAGAACACAGAAAATATGTACAATGTCTAATCTGAAAATAATTTGTAATTTTAAGAAAAAAGATTTTTTTTTTGTACAATAGTGGCATCAACATATCACAAAAAGCTGGAACAGAAGCTACAACAGGCTCGAAAGGCAAGTGGTACCTACAAGCTGGAAGAACATTTTGCAGTTATTTAGGTTTGTTGGCAAAAGTTCAGTAACATGATTTGGTATATTATACTAGAGGATTTATAATATTTGTTTGACAAGCTTGCTTTCATATTATTCGCATATTATCTTAGCAACAAAATTGCAATTGCAGCTTACCAAGGGAAAAAAAGACATACAAGCTCAAAAAAAGATCATTTGCTGTCATAACATCCTAGTTCCCTGAAAAGAGAAGAGCACTCTTACTTAGAAATTAACTGTATTCTATATTTTAACATGTAATTTGGTTTGTTTTTTAATCAGATAATCAGAACATGTTGTTCAGATCATTTTCTACCAAGAAAACTTTATCCATCATGCATTGGCACTTGTTATTATGTTATTTCTGATCATTTTGATTGAACTTTTATAAATTCAGCAGCATTTAAATGTATGAACAGTAAGATCAAAAAAATCTTTGCACAATAAACCTGTGTTTGAGCTCAGTCTGTCTTCTTTGTTTTATAATGAGTACAAGAATTTTCGATACTCACTACGACGTTGGCCAGATGGTAATGCAGTGTGCTGAAGTCACTGAATGATGGGAATGGTGCTAGCAAAACACTATTGAGGAAAGGGTTATTTTAAAAGGTTTTTTTTGTTTGTTTTTTTTTTTGTTTGTTTGTTTTTTGTTTCTTATTTCAGGACAATTTTATCAAAATTAGCAAATATTCTTTTATGTTTGATTTACATGTGAAAAAAGTATGTATCACAAAAACCAACAGTGACATCTGTTGGTTCAATAGGTGATATAAATATTTAGCATCAATATACAATCCCCTGTTCTAGAAAAGATAGCATAACTTCCAAAATGCAATAAAAATATAATTGTTAATTCACTATAATATTTATTTGTATCTGTCCCAACATTTCAGGCATAAAACTGTATTTGCTTACTGTAGTCCCAAGTCTTTAAATTGGGTTTGTACAAGTGTTACAGGTAAATATCGGAATTGACATGAACTATCTCTCTGGAAACTAAAAGTGTGGGAGGACAATTTGCTATTAATCACACAGTGGAAACCCCAATCCACACATTGACTTGTTAGCTGACCTTTTATATAAAACACTTAAATACAGAGTTGATGCCCGAAACTGAAGAAAAATGACTGAAACGCTGATGACACAATACTGTATCAGTAAAATTAACTATTTGAACTCTGAATGAGTGAAATTGAAATATCATAGTAATTGATTAATTACTATGAATAAATAAATAATTGATTACAAAGAATTGGCTATGGGCCCCACTCATCAACAGATGCTGTATTGTTATTGTGGCCATCTTAATGTTGTAAATACAATGCTCAAAAAAATAAAGGGAACACATAATCATTCCAATGTAAGTCCAAGTCCACCACACTTCTGGGATATCACCCTGTCCAGTTAGGAAGGAACACTGATTGTGAATCAATTTCACCTGCAGTTGTTGGCACATCAATGCACACTGTGGCAAGAAGGTTTGCTGTGTCTCCAAGCACAGTGTAAAGAGAATGGAGGAGATACCAGGAGACAGGTCTGTACACCAGGAGATGTGGAGGGGGCCATAGGAGAACAACAACCCAGCAGCGGGACCACTATCTGCTCCTTTGTGCAAGGAGGAACAGGAGGAACACTGCCACAGCCCACAAAATGACCTCCAGCAGGCCATTAATGTGCATGTTTCTGCTCAAACTGTCAGAAACAAACTCTGAGAGTGGTATGAAGGCTTGACATCCACAAGTGGGGCCTCTGCTCACAGCCTAACACTGTGAAGGCCAATTTGCATTTGCCAGAGAACACCAGGTTTGCAGGTTCACACTAAGCACATGTGACAGATGTGTCTGGAGACTCCATGGAGAATGTTCTGCTGCCTGCAACATCTTCCAGCACGGAGGGTCAGTGATGGTCTGGGGAGGCATTTCCTTGTAAGCCCGCACAGACCTCTATGTGCTAGCCAGAGGGTCCCTGACTGCCATTAGGTATCGGGATGAGATCCTCGGACCCATTGTGAGACCATATGCTGGTGCAGTGGGCCCTGGGTTCCTTCTGATGCATGACAATGCTAGGCCTCATGTGGCTGGAGTGTGTCAGAAGTTCCTGCATGATGAAGGTATTGATGCTATGGCCTGCTCATTCCCCAGACCAGAATCCAATCGAGCACCTCTGGGACATCATGTCTCATTCCGTCCACTGACGCCACATAGCACCACAGACTGTTGAGGAGTTGACTGATGCCCTGATCCAGGTCTGGGAGGAGATCCCTCAGGAACATCCGTCTTCTCATCAGAAGCATGCCCAGATGTTGTAGGCAGTGCATACAGGCACATGGAGGCCACACACACTACTGAGCCTCATTTTGAATTGTCTTGAGGAATTTCCACAGAGGTTGTGATCTGACTTTTCCAACTTTTATTTTGAGTATGTTCTGAATCCAGACCTCCGTGGGATAGTGATTTAGATTTCCATTGATCATTCTTATGTTATTTAGTTCTTAAGGAATTCCACTATGTAATGAATAAAGATTTTCAACTGGAAGATTTCATTTATTGAGATCTAGGATGTGGTGTTTAAGTGTTCCCTTTATTTTTTTGAACAGTGTACAGTATAAGCAAATATAGAGTTTTATACACACTCACAAAAAGCTGTGATAGTGACAAATAAATGTGCTATAAATTTAGTAAAATTGCTGTCTTGCTTCATCACTCAACCTGTAGCTGCCAGAAAGATGACACAGTTAGGGCTATCTGATCTGGAGGAAAGCAAAGTTTATCGGTGGAAAAGGTCCTTCGTGGCCAAAGGTTTTTATTTAAACAAAGGACTGCTATTGACCCTGCTTATGTTGTCGGGTCCACAAATGACTGATTTCACTGAATAAGTAAGTTTATGAAACAGTTCAGCAGAAAGATACTGGTTGTGTAATTTGCCTGCTAGCACAAAATAAGTTCAAAACCTGACTAGTGTTTTTCTACACTTTGTCCTACCTTCAAGGAGGTTTCCATTAATGAGTTTAGAGGATTCCCCTTAAGAAATCAAGTTACACAAGGGGGCCTATATCCAGAATGAATTTGTTTATATAGAGTACTCTCTCTGTATATATTGTGCACTTGGCAGTGGTGACTCAGTTGGTATTGTGGCCGTCCATTGACTATAGGGTCAACAGCCCATGTCCCTGGACGAGACACTGACCCTCCAAGATGTCCAAAAAACCCCAGCCATTTAAGTTGCACCAACCAGTAAACTCTGGGTGTCAGTCACTAGCCCAGTGAAAGTTGAAGAACCCTGAGAAGTACAGAGTTAGAAGCTGACCCACAGAATGTCACAGTACTCATTTATTTTACTAAAATTCTATTTATAATTTGAACATTTACATGTCTCATTCACTCAGGTTGGCCAAATGGTGATGCTTCAACACTGTGGAAGTGAAACAAGGAACTGAAACAAGCTGTATTAGATGTCAAGTCTAATGGAAAGTTAAAAAAATTCTGTTGTTCCCTTCAACAAACTGATAGTTTAAGTTTTTCAATGTAAAAGTGAAAAAAAGTACAATTAATGCACAGTTACATGCCTCTAAATAATGGATTTATCTTACATATTCATGAGACTGTACAACACCACTGACAGAGGCTATGTACAGTGCCTTGCAAAAGCATTCATTCCCCTTGAACTTTTCCACATTTTGTCTCTTTACAACCACAATCTAAAATGTATTTTATCAGGATTTAGACTGACACAAAGTATTGCATAATTGTAAAGTGGAACGAAAATGATACACAGTGTTTAGGAGTTTTATAAAATAAAAATCTGAAAAGTGTGGCATGCATATGTATCCAGGTCCCTCCCTCTCTTACTCTGGTATCCCTACATAAAATCCAGTGCAACAAACTGCCCTGAGAAGTCAGGTAATTAGTGAATAGAGTCCACCTGTGTGGTTACACAGTGTATGTAAACGTCTGGTTTCATAACCTCAACAATTTCCCCAAGGGTATCAATAAAGTATGTCAGTATTGGAGCTTTTGTGAGGACGTGTGAGGAGAACATTTGCACAAATGACAGCAAACCACCAATGACAGATAAATCCAGGCAGTCCATGGAAGTGGGAACAAGAACCTGCACAAATACATCCAGCTAATTAGCTAGTGATATGTAAAAGTTACGCCTTTAAGGTCATGTGCCCCAGGTTTGGTCTAAATCAGACCAAGTTTTAGAAGTTAACACTGACTATAAGGTGCTGTGCCAAATTTGAAGGAAGTCCTATAAAGCATTCTCCACATATCACATAAACAAGAATGGGCTGCAAGAACTGGATTAATGTGAAGTCAATATGACCTTGACCTTTGACCTTTGGCCACAAAAATCAAATTGTCCAATTGACAATTGTGCCAAATTTGAAGAAATTCCCTCCATTGTCTTCACAAGAACTGGGTGGGTAAGGACTTACAGACAGACAACCCAAAAACATTATAACAAATTGCAGTACACTAGAAAAAAGTCATAATTGAATGGCCATAAAAACAACAACTAGTGTTGACCAATTCCAACTAACCAGTATCACTGTGCCAAACAAGAAATTTGTCTGGCAAACTACTGAATTTAATTTTAATTCAGAATTTCTTCCAAGTAAGACAATTCTATAGAAGATTTTCAAATTGTGGAGATCAGTCAAAAAGTATACTGAAATAGCATTGGTACTGTAACAGATCACATTAATACACATACATAGTGGAACATTCATTCTTTCATTCATCTTCTAATGCGCTTAGTCCCCGCAGGGGTCACGGGTGTGCTGGAGCCTATCCCAGCCAGCATACGGGCGAGAGGTGGGCTACACCCTGGACAGGTCGCCAGTCCATCGCAGGGCATACACTGTCATGCATACTCCATGCAAATGACTCCACATGGCTATTTACATATCAGGAACTGAATACATGCCTATCTTTGCAAGCACATGGCTAATTAGCATACCATGAGAACACACAATTACACACTCTATTCTTTTTACTCAGCATATTTTATACATATTGATAACAAAAGCTCAAAACATGTTGTAATGATGATAATTAGCTAAACAAATGCAAACAAGGGATTTACATAATACAGAACAACACAGAAACAGCTCACACCTGGTGCTAGCAAGGGGAGTGGACCCATTGTTTTCCACAAAACTATCCAATGCTGCAGTTCACCATTCATATTTGTGAATCCAGCATTATTGAAATTTTTAATAGGTTAAGGTCATGGATAGACTGTGGGCTATTTTAATAGAGAGAATTTCAACACACGTCTGTTTTGACTCAAAATATGATCTGTCTTCTGCGCTTTTTGAACTTAACCTAACCCATTGGACTCTCGACTCGATTTTGTATCTGTTCATTCAAATTACATTTCATCTCAACAAAATGATTAAGTTCACTACAAATCCTATTCACAGTTGCAGTTTAGTTGTACAGGAATGTCATTTTCACTTTCACTTTTTAATCATTTTTTTTCACCAAACCTAGACTTGTACACATAGTTTAGGCTGTTATTTACAGCATCAATACTGCAATAAGTTGTTTTCTGTGATGTACATGTACTTTTGTATTTTGTGTGTAGCATGAGTATGTATGATGAATCACTTAAGGGTTAAAAACATCTGAGGCTATATCATGTGTGTCATTAACAAATATGCCTCTAAACAGCAATTTTGTGGATTTTCAGTCATTTTTTAATGTTAAATGCAGACAAGACTTCAAATGTACATCACTGATCCTGCGTTTTGACGAGGAAGTTCAGCAAAGGTGGAGGTGATTTCAATCATTTCACGACTGAGCTGGTTAATCATAACACATCAGCATTTGTATGTAACAACAGAAATGAGCCTTTTTGTTAAAAAAAAATATTACACATCAAACATTTTTGATTTTCTTGTGGATAGGATTTCAGTCTTGTCAGTGATGTGAGTGTCTAAAGTTGACATTGGCTTTTGTATTTACCTCATCACAACATGCACTTATTCCCAGACACAACTGCCTTGTGAAACAATTTCCTTGAATATGCGCCTGCTGTTTGTTCGGTCCCTTTTCTATAGTACAAAACATAACATAATATATAATATAATTCTCTGCTATTGCTTTGAAACCGTTTCCCTTTACTGTGAAGCCGCTCTCAAGAAACCTGGGGACTGCAATTCACTCTGCGTATGCGCAAGTCAGCCATATAGTACTTACAATAAACAATATACAGCATTTGTCAATAAACAATATACAGTCAACCACATCAATACATTGTTAAAACACCACAAATACCAGTCTTACCTATTTTAAACGGGGGTCGGCACCGGTGCAGAACGGCAGGGTCGCGGCAGGCGAAGCGGGATGTTTCTCTACCCTACTTCTAATTTATGGACAGCAGAAGCGGCGCCTCCCCAAAACGCGAGTCCCAGACGCGTTCCCCGAACAACAATGTTTTGTACTGATAGCTAAATCTAATTTAGATGTCAACTGTGTATTGTTTTTCTTTGGTATTTACCACATTCACCACTTCCTTTCCTATTAACTTATGTACCAGTGGCGTATAAGAGCTTTCTTTGTACAATAAATCTCAGTGTGTGCACAGTTTGTCTTGTTTGTTTCATTATGAATCCATATTCTCAGTATGTACTCGGTGATGTTGGCCAGATGGTTGCCCCTAAAAGGTAAGAGTTTCGTGAGGACTGGAAACACTGCTGGATCAGAATGTCATGATCCCTTGGGACTTCCTGTCTGGCTTTTGTTTGGTGATTAACTTCCTGTTTTTCGTTCCGGTTGCTGGCGGCTTGACTTTGATTATTTTGATTTCTTTCAGCTGAGTTCATTGACTTCACATGGTTCCAGCCTCCTTTATAGGCTGTGTTTGCCTTAGGAGAGCTGCCAGATTGTACTGACCCTGTGCCAGACATCCCAGCTATTTTTGGTTCCTTGTTTGTGTGACCTTGTGTTATGGACTGAGTTTTTTTCCTACCCTGAGTTTTGCCTGCTCCACTGAAAGACTGAACAGTTTTTTCTCTCTGCCTTTTCTGGTTTATGGACCCCTGCTCTCATTTGGATCTGACCTCCAGCTCTTGCCCCTGTCAATTATACTGACTGTGAAGTACAGGACCTGCCCTTTTGAATCTGTTTGGACACTGTTTGTGGATGACTGATGTGAGTACCTAGGCTACCAAGTGTGTAGTGTTTGGATACTGTTTGTGTTTATTGGACCTCCATCTTGTGTGCCTCTATCCCGCACACTCTTGGATTGTATGTTTGTGTGCATGAAGAGGAGGACCTACCCTACCAGCTAACCCCCACTGCTCCTTGCTAACCTCCACACTAGCTCCTGGTCTCTGCAGACAATCTACCATTGTTCCCTGGTACCTGCTCCCACCATACTTCATCCTTTAATCATTCTAGACCTCTGGCCTTCCAGTTCCATTGACCAGTATTCTCACTGTACAATAAAGTGCTTATTTTCATCAGATTCCTTTGTACTGGCTATTTAACTGGGTTCATCATTCCTCGCGGCAGGTAGATTTACTCAACGCATGACACAGAAAGCTTATTGTATTGGATGTGGACATGAATT
>OMLM01013009.1:0-15260 GCA_900302695.1 Helostoma temminkii
CCCCTCCTCTCCCTGCTTTTGATTTCAGATGCAGCAAGTCAATTTAATGGGCATTACGATCAAATCCCTGGCAGAGATCGAGGAGGAAGTGAGTAGAGGCTGCAACGCTCGGCTGACGCTGACGCCGCTGGCCCAGAATGCAAAGCAAACGGTCTTGGGGTTGTAATTAAGTGTCTGAGACAGCGAGGCCCTGTTGGCTCCACTAAGCCCCAATTGAATAAAAGCATGGCCAGTCTAGGCAGACATTCTCTCTTACAGGCTCCTGTTCCAAAACACTTGACTTTTATTCCCCAATTCTTCTCTCAAACAACTCAATTTAGCATCTCACACTGTGCTGTAGATCTTATGCAGCTTTTCTGGTCAGATTCTACATGTTTAACTTTTTACATTTCCAATCAGCCTCATCCTCAGTAGAGAAAAAGTTAGATATCATGCAGAGCAAATAAAAGTGGTACGCCATTTCTGATGAAACACTGTAGCCTGCAGGCACTAGTAGGCAGAAAATCATCCATGTGCAGCTCCTTCTTTACAGCTCATGTATTTGTGAGAGCAAGAGAAAGAAAGTCAGTATGTGAGTGCATGCTCTGTATTTATGTGTGTGTGTGTGTGTGTGTGTGTGTGTGTGTGTGTGTGTGTGCGCGTGTGCGCGCTTTAAAGAGAGTGACAACCCCCCTTCTCTCTCATTAGCACGGTATCTTGGTATCAGAACTGCCAGGAAGTGACAGACCACTGTAAAAGAACAGGTGCTGTTGGGTTTGAGATGTGTTACAGAGCAAACACTCCCTCATCAAACCGGGTGTCTGTTCTGCACTCTGCCTCTGTCTTCTGTCACATACTATCCAAATCACACTGAGTCACCATCTTGTCATATGGTCATCTGAATGAAGCTCATTTTCAGCGCAGGTATTAATGCAGTGTATGTGTCTATGTATGTGTGTCCAAGGTGGAGACAGGCTGGCTGCTCATTCTGTATGCTCTTGTCTTTTTCCTCCTACTCCTCTCCTCCTTCCTTTTCCTCTGCTCTCCCTTTCCTCTCCCTCTCCTCCTTCCTTTCTTCTCACAGAGTGTGATTAGCAGGAGGACACATGGTGAGCTGAGCTGGGGAAGGGAAGGGAAGGGCATGAGAAATCATTAATTACAGCCGCGCTGGAGCTGATGAAGTAAATGTGAGATAGTGTAACACACAGGATTTAGTGAAGTGGACGACAGCACAAGATTAATGGTGGGGCCAGGCTGATGAGGATGAAGTCACAGCTTAGCTTGATAATTAGTTTCCAAGTGGAAACATCCCTCACCATTGTGTTATTTTTACTTCTCTCCTCTTATTATTATCCTACAATGATATCTTCAGAACAAGGGGGGGATACAGTGGGTGATATTCTCACAAACATGTTAGACAACAGAAGAGTTTTGTAAAGGGTGGAAAGTCTGTAGTATTTTTTTTTCTTTGTCTCGTGTTGCTTGTTTTTCTCTAACAATGTTAATGTTAATATTAAAAACACAAGATACAATGAAGAGTTTGAGAAAAGGCTGTTTTAGTGTGAAACTCTACCACAGTTTTTTATGTTGTGGAGCTTTTTCTCCTTCTGTTGTCCAGAAGAGGTCACTGTCCATGCTCCATTGTGGAGTTTTTTAATCTCTTCAGAAACTAGAGGCATTTTCTGCTCACAACCAAATTGCCTAATTTCTAAATCCATTAAAAAATATATATAATTATAAAAGAGATGTGCTTTTTAGAATTGTGCATGTGCACATGTAATTGAGGAAAACTGTTGTAATCACAGCCACAGTTGTAGATAAGACCAATTCCTAACAGGCATCACTTAAGCCATGTCTCGGATGATGTTGGTTCCAGCAATTAGGCATTCTTTTCATTTCCCAAATGACTCGCAAAACTTGTGGATATTATAATTGCTTTTAGCCACGCTTATCTAATTTGTGTCTTTTTAAGTGTTAATTAGTACGCGATTTAAAGTGACATCTTTATGTAGTTTGCTCTGCTGAAAAATGTTGTTGGCGGCTGGCTAATGATTTTCAGAGGGACTATGCCACAGTGGAAAGAAACGTGTATGCACACATGACAAGATTTTCATTAGCACCTATGTATGAAGGCTTTTCATTGTTTGTAAGGAGTTATCCGTGTGTGTTTGTTTCCAAGTGAATGTATGGAGGGACAGTAGTGTACAGGGGTGTGTGAGAGGGAGAGCTCCAAATAGAGGTGGAATTAATGAAGACAACATGTCACATATTTTTGGCAGTGGAGCAGGGACAGGAAATGAAGCTCGGCTCGTCTGGGTGACTGCCGCCCATGTTCTGGTGTGTCACTGTCCTGTCAGCCTGTGTGTAAAACTGGCAGACATTGATACATGCTCTCGCTGATAACACCCCATTCCCCCATCCATCATCTGCACACACACACACACACATACATACACGCAGGATTATTTATTTACAGTGCCAGATGTTGAGACTGAATTTTTGTGTGGTAGGGGGGCTGAGTTTCTTCACAACTAACAGGCTTGTGATATGTGACAGGTTTTGGGTAACTTGCAGCTTCCCCTCAAGTAGATGAAAATCAGGGAAGGTGGTATTTTGATCGAGAGAGCCCGGCTGCAGCCATTGTGGCTCTGTGGCTCCAGTTGAAAGATTCGGAAACTTATTCCAGTGATCATACAGCATCACCTAGTGCTGTGTTGCAGTAATACAACTTGGTGAAATGAGCACTACTTTATGTTACAGAACAGTTCAGTATAACTACACCCACAGCAAAATCATGAATGTACTCTCATTTTCCCCAAATCTCTATATACTATACTATACTATATTTGGTGTGGCATTCAGGACAAGGGTGTCCAATCCTGGTCCTCGAGGGCCACCGTCCTGCTTGTTTTCCAACTACACTATATAGCCAAAAGTTTTGGTACGTCTGCCTTTATATGCACATGAACTTTAATGATATCCCATTCCTTATCAGTAGGGTTAAATATGAAGTTGCCCCCCCCCTTTGTAGCTATAACAGCTTCAGCACTGGGGAGGCTTTCTGCAAGGTTTAGGAGTGTGTTTATGGGAATTTTTGACCATTCCTGTAGAAGCCCATTTGTGAGGTCAGACGCTGGGCGAGAGGGCCTGATTCACAGTCTCCACTCTAATTCATCCCAAAGGTGTTCTGTTGGGTGGAGATCGGGACTCAGTGCAGGCCAGTCAAGTCTCGCCACATCATACTTGTTCTACCATGTCTTTATGGACTTTACTTTCTGATGTGATTTCGATGGGGTATTCCAAAACTTATGGCAATGTAGTGTATCTTTGCACTACCCACTGCTGGTTCAGTTGTGTTCAACCAATCAGAAGCGAAGGGATGGTGGGAAAACAAGCAGCACAGTGGCCCTTGATGACCAGGATTGGACACCCCTTATGGTTATGTTTGGTAAGACCAGCAATAAACTGTTTTGCATTTGCATTTGCAAAGAAATAATTATTAATGTAACATTATGGCCTCTAGGTGTGTATCTGTGCCACAAAATATCTTTTGACATTCAATTCTGTTACCACCATTTGTGCCAAAGTAGGACAAAGTAGACTTCTCTCACCGGAATTTGAAAACTTTGAAGAAAAATCTTAAAAATTGATCTTTTCAATCTATAAGTTGAAGTAGTGATTCAGAGAATCAGTGAAACAGAACACAAATTACACTTTCTGGCCTTTTAAGCCACATAAGCCAAAAATGTATGAAACATTTTTCTTTAAAGAGTCATGTCTATGCAGTGCCACAAGATGGCAGTGCTTTGTTATGTTTATTTAGTCAACATTCTGAAGGACCACCTAATCACTGCTTTAGGGGTAATTGAACGTCTGTAGCTTCCAATAAGGTGAATAATATTTCATAAATGTGTCATAAGTGTGTAGATAATGTTACATATTGTGTCAGTTTGTGTGAGAATGCTTATATATAAATGTATATTTTCTCTTTTTCTCTTCTCTTTTTCAATATTGTAGTTGTTGTTTTTTTTCTTTTTTGACAGTATTGTTTTAATTACCTGTGTGTACTTCCTCTTCTTCTTCTTACAGTTCCACTACAACTTCAGCACAGAGCGAAGCATTGCTCTCTAACTTCCAGCCCAACTCCCTGAAGCGGACGGAGCTATGATGACTGAAACACTACAGATGGACAAAAGGGATAATTTGTAAAATAATTAACTAATGAAATTAAGAAGAATTTGAGGATACTCTACAGTTGTATAAATTTTTTAACTTGATTCTGTTCAACATATTTTTGATAATGCATATTTAAAAAAACACCTTGTAAATCTTGAAAGTGGCTTCTCTAATTTATGCTATGCCGTGTTTTACTCACAGTCTTACAAGAATTGTTCCAAATAGTGTCATGCAAAATAACGCTGTACCTCAATCTAATCCTAAAGTTTTTATTTTGTTAAAGTAATATTAATTGTGACTCACATTTTACTCATTAGTATAACAGAGCCATGCTGACAGTGAGTGTCAGACATGGAGGAGAGCAGGGAACAGAGAAGCAGCGTCTTCACACATACACACACACAAGCGTCTTTTCCAGCAGGAGCAGGAAGCCTTTTACCCGACTCACATATTCAGTGACTCCTACACTGACTCTTTAAGTCTTTAAGAATAAAACATTAAGTTTCAGCACTGAATTTTGTTATTCCTAGTTTCAGATTTTAGGAGGTGGGGGTATTTGGAATAAGAAAAAAAGAAAAACCTTTATATATTTAAATTAATTATTTAATTTTTTTTTTACAAACTAAACACTCACTCAGTGGTATAAGTGGCAACTGAATTTACACTTGGATACCAAAACATCACTATCTTCTCACCACTGCTCACGCAATTTGCAACTAATGAAATTGTCAGAATACATTTGCACATTTTTGGTAATTGCTGTTAGAATCCCATTAATAGATTAATGTTCTTGTTGTTAATTAGACTCTCCTCATGCTAAGTTTATGAACTTATGGATTGTGCTAACTGCAGGTATTTTTTCCCTGACCAAAATTTCTAATGGCTTTTGGTATTCACAGGAGTTTAATGAAGCATACAACAGATGACATCCCTGTATTCGCATTTGCGTTAACTCCTCTGTTCTGCTGCTGAAATCAGAGCGACGGTCTGAGGAATCCTCAGCAGAGGGAACAGCTTTCACACTCCTTCATGAAGGTGACACTCATGTCAGTGATGCCCTAGAGCACAGTGACAGGCTGCGACAGCCCTCCTGTGCACAAAGTGCCGATATGCAGTGTTAAGATTCATACACAGTCAGAACAAGAGAAAAATTACATTTTCCAGCAAATGTAATACATTTATAACATCACTACTTGCTATATCCTAAATACTTAATACTGTACATTTTAAATTTTTGATGTTTTAGGTATGTTCTTTCATTACATTGAACACAGCCACTGTGTTCAGTGTAATATATAATTTATCCCACATACGCCACTGCTGTTAATGTAAATATTCAGTAAAGCATCAAATTTGAATTAAACCTTAAATAAATTTCCCCATATTTGCTGCTGGTTGAGTAGCATTTGCTACTGTAAAAACAGCAGTATCTAGCAGTTTAGGAAATTATGTAGCTATTTTGGAAACAAAGTGTATAGTTTAGTATTTTGATGAGAACTTTTGACAGTTGCAAAAATATAAAATATTTGTCACCTTCGGAGTATTATTCTCTATGTTTTCAACGTTCAGGATAGTGTTATTACAAATGGACAGCAGATTAATTGGTGCATTAACACTGCAGGCACAAGAGTGAAACTGACAATGAGGTGAAGATGGTGTTGTGTTGTGATTGTGTTGATGGTGAGTAAAGCAGCCAAGTTGTCTCTCTCAAAATACACATCAGAAGTTACCTCATGTGGGTTCATGTTTCTCTTCACTTTATGATATGGAGAATACTGATGATCCTCAGTGACCATATTTTAAAATTAGAATAGAAGCTGCTTTTTTGTCGTGGATTGGGGTAGCCATGGGCTGTTATCTTTAAGATTTTCACATATGGCAAATTTGTTTCAAAGCATCTTGCTATCTCTACTAGGCCTAATTTAGGCTGCTCGGTCACTGAGGATTAGACTCCCCAAAAGTTGAGCTGAACAGCAGAGCAGCACATCAAAGCTCCACCCTCTGTGAGTCCACCAGATGTCCTGTGGTCATTTTTAAACTCACACCCCGGCGCATGACATGGAGCAGTGTGTAAGCATGTAGACAGAGGTGGATGGGCAGCTTGGAAATTGGAAAAGGAAGCCTGTATTTATGAGGTGGTTTGAGGTGCTGTGTTAAGACGGGCTTAGCCTGCCACTCTCCTTCTGACAGCCCTGTTTCCCCCTGAGCTCGGGTGACCAGAGCTAGAGAGAGGTGAAGGAGTGAAGGCAGGAGGCCTGTCAAAGCAGGTCCAGACCAGACCGGGACCCACAGTTAATAGACTCCGAGGCAGGTGATGCGGCAAATCATGTGAGCAAAATATGTGGAACTACATCTAATGTTAGGTCTAGTCATATTTTCATAACAAGAACAAAAAGGAAACACAAAAGTAGTTCTTCCAGATGTTGTTCCCTCAGTCTAGTGATTGCTGGATAGGCTCAGCCTTTATGACTTTAAACTGGAATGGAAAGAATAATTAATTAACCAGTATTACTATTTTCAGAGACAGAGACGCAGACAAAGATTGCACAAAACACTTACTCCAACATTTACCGCTCACCTTCATCAGTTTCTCTTCATTCCATGTTGATGTCATCAGATGTTGAAGGGCTCCAGTGAGACTTAAGCAAGAGGTTAGAAGTGTGGCCTGCTCCATACCGCCACCTTAACAAGCCCCCAGGATGCACTCTGAGGGGAACCGCACATCAAATCTGTCTTTCCGTACCTCAGCTAGAGGTAAGATGAGTGATCTCCCAGTGCAGGGATCCCCTTTCCCTCCCCCATACATTGGCTCTCCTCCCCTCTCTCTCCGCCACACGGCGGCCAACCCATGTGAGTCAAATTATTGTAATTGAGTAGGGATGGAGTCGGGTGTGAGGTGATCTCTCTCTTCATCCCCTCCCTCCCTCTCTCTCTTTCTCGCTCAGATATTTCTGCACATGTTGTGAAATGACCAGCAAGCATCATTCTTTTTTTTCTCTCTAACACTGCCTGTAACATAGAAATCAATTAACTCCTTTCAAGTAAGATCAAAGGCCCAATACACCATCCAGATCTTTCCACAACCTGTGGGACAATTAACCCTTCCTCTGGACAGCGACCAGGCTGGACAGATGAAGGGAGGCTGCTGCCACTGTTCACATATGTGTGAAATAGTCATAAACAAACTGGAAATGACCGGACAGAACTTTGACAAGCATTGCCCTAATTGACTTGTTAGCTGTGCATTAATAGAACGGGATAATGGGTTTTCATTGCTGAGGACATCATGATCAAAGGAAGATGGACTTTTACTTCTGTGTATATTCTAGCAAATGTTTCTGCTGTAAACTGGTATGTGGGTGACATGACCATGGATGGATTATGAGACAATAAACCTTAGACACGGTTCTGTAAAAGCCCACCCCAATCCTCTTATTGACGCCCGAATTTTATTTATGGCCTATTTGTGTCTCTGGGGTTTGTCTGCACCTCTTTATGGCTGACTTGCTTTATTTTATGGTTTATTTTGTTTGTTTTTTTGGCAATCTATTTTGCGTTTCTTTATTTTTTTTAACTCTTTAGGCTCTATTTGGTCACTTGGAGTCTTTTTGTGGTTTTGGATTGTCGTCTCTGTGCCGTCAGTTTACATCTATTTGTGTTGGTTTTGCAGCTAATATTTGAGTCTGTATATTCATTAGTTCGTGCCTCCTTATTAATTGCTTGATATCTCTTTGTAGTTGTTTTGAGTCTCTTTGTTGTAGTTCAGTGTGTTTGAAGTATCTCATTATGTGTTTCTCTTTGGTAGTTTTGGCTGTGGCCCAGGGTCCACCCGACCCACTGCACTCACCCAGTAATCCTTGGGCATGGTAGTGGCACAGTATATGAGTGGAACATTAAAATGATCGGACATCGAGTTGAGCTTTTGTCCACAGACAGGTGCACTGACCCTGTCCACCCCTGGAGGTGCAACTTGCATTTTATTGGACATTTATGGCTGACCAGCATTTTTTAACAGCCACCTGGATGCAATAAAGGGCCAGCTCCTGAGCTCTGGCTGCCCAGAAGATTTCCCAGCAGCTCCTGAGGGACTTCTGGCTAGTTAAGATGTTTATTAAGCTGAAAGTGGTCCAGTGGGAAAACACGGCACTTCTGAGAGATTTGGGCCAGCAGTTTTCTTGTTAGTTGGAACACTCCCCAGAGGATTGGGTTTCTTTTCCTTTCAAACCTCGCAGGGAGGACAGGGTCAGTTCACAGGGCATGAGGTTGACCAATTGGTAACTAGGCACATGAACCCAGGAAGGAAAATATCTTGAGACCATCGAGCTTAGCTTGGAGCGATTCCCATAGTTACATCAAACATACCCGGGCAAACTGAGTTAAACACATACTACAGTAGTTAGCTGCAACATAAGGCTGTGTATCCCCCTGTACAAAGTAAATTGTCCAAATTTCTAGGAAATATTTTGTGGAAGCAACAACAACATTAATAAATAAAACTTTGAAGAGTTGAAATTATTTGTTAAGCATGTGTGATTTTAGAAAGTGTTCTGAACAAGAGAGCAAAAGGACACTTTATAAAGCTAATATAGAGCTGGTACTATAAATTAAATACATAGTTTATAATGAAGAGCTGAAGAAAATGTCCATCCAGAGCATTGTGATGTTAGCTCTGTTTGCTATTTGACCGATCTTGACCTGACTAAACTCCGCTGGACCTCTGGTTCAAAGCTCTGGACTTTAGCCTCAGGCAGTCTGCCCTAATAAGTTCAGTTAGCCTGTTAGCTCATGCTGCTTTCTAAAAGCTTTTCAGCCATACTGTGCTTAAAGGGAAAAGTAAGAAAACTAAGTTTTTTTTAGAATAGTATCGTTAAAGTAGCATCTTACTGCACAGCTTGATGAATATTAGATTTCTTCTTTTGTTTTAATTTAAATTTGAACTTTCTCGCAGCCAAACTGCAGAGCCTGTGGTGAGCACATTGTGAACTGAACAGCACATGCGGCCAGCGATGGGTTTTTAGTGCTCTCTGCCTAATGTTCAGGACAGATTAGAAATGTTCGCCTGTGACAGATGCTGTCTAGATCTTCACTACCAGATCCACCCAGCTGCAAAACATCTGGTGGATTTCTACCTTTTTCTCTGAAGTGCTGCCTATTAATGACAGACTCACAATGTTACATGAGCACAAGCACTCACATTCAGTACACACAAAACAAGCCCGGCATGTTTGATTGAAGTGTGGAAAAAGAATCACACATATACAGATGTGTGATCATAAGGATGTTTTTTGCAGCTGCTGGCCTCAGTAGCCTAATTTTCTGAATGTGTTGTTTTGATTCAAAAAAATTGCTGTTACATTTGTGTGTCTATCCCTGTTTTGCAGTATGAGGAAAGCAAGGATTGACGCTCGAACCTGGTTCAACTGATTATCCAGATATGTGTTTGTGATAAAACAGAGCCATTCATTGCCAGCCCTGCATCACAGCTGCTGTACACTAACAGTCACAATTTGAACACATAGACACATAGATATTACCATGTTTTTGGAAGAAAAGTAGATTTTATAATAATTTTATCAAATTGAGTGTAGAAAAAGGACAAGTGATCATTAGAAAAGCCTTTTGCAATGATGGTAACCCAGTCGATGACATGCATCTTTTCATAAAAAAACATGGTCATTCCTGTGTGTGTCCAAACTCTTGACTGGTAGTGTACATGTAGATGTGTTTAGAATATCTTTCACTACTTTAGCCACCCAGTCTCCAGACATATGCGGTTTATTCAGCAGAAACAGAATTTATGCATTCCACATGAGGAGTGGGTAGCAAAGGCCTATGCTTGTTGTTCATGGCACACATCCTAAAATCATGCTCCTGGCCTCCTGTAGCTCTAGCTTTTTTTCATCAGAGGAAACATTATTTTTGCAGAGACAAATCCACTGAATAACATGATCATCTGATGAAAGGCACAAATCCTGGACTGAGTCACTTATACTAATGATGAAAACGGTAAGGTAACAACAAACTCTGTGTTTCCTGCAGTGACATGAAAGTATAACATTGGTACTTATGCAGTATTCAAATCAGCCAAAGTTTTAGAAGGATCCTGAAAGACTTTTTTTCAGAGGACTAACTATTGTTTTGTTTCTGTGTCGCTCGTCCACTCAGCACCTCTGTGTGGGATACTGAATGGTCCTGGCGGGACAAAGATTTAAAATTGTTCAGGCGCTCATCAACAGACACAGGAAGTCACAAATATATGTGGGTGTGTATCTCAGAGAGACATTTGGAAACCGTGGTTTAATTTAGTTTGAAGTGATCACGCAGTAAGTTGTTCCTCGTGTGTCTAAGCAGCTTAGGCTCACATGAAGACTTGTTTGGCCGTCGCCAGTGGGTGAAGTAAAACAGAAGGGAAGGAATTCCCACATCACAGAAAACGAAGCATTTGTTATTGTTGGGTTTTATAATATATCATGCGTTAGCATCTGTGGCCCAACTTTGAACAGCTTTTTGTGAGATGTTTTGAACATGGTGCTTTGGAACAAAAAGAAATCGATAGGCTTAAAAAAAAGTGACATTTGTTTTTATTATTAAAATTGCTGCATGACACAAACAACCTCATTCAATTCACACAGTTGTTGTGACTTTACAAAAATGAAGTGAAGTTTGAACGTATTTGCTGCGCATCAAGTCTGCTACATTATAAAGAGAGGAAACCTAATTTATGTTTTTCTTATTTACACAATGAAATTCAAATAATGAAACATAATAATATTTTTTTAAGAACAAAGCACCTTGGCAGTGTGGTTAGTGTGTATACTGCACCACATAACCACACCTTTGTAACATGTTATACCTCTTCTCTCCCCTCAAGTTGTAGCTAATAGATTATAATGAATGTGCACACAAACAGCTTTTCATCTACAAACTTTTCTGCCAAAAAATAACGTGCACATCTTTTGTGTGTATTTTTTTTGTGCAATTTAGTTTTTGTTGTTGTTGTTTTTACAGAATAAAAACACAAGAAAAACAGCTGAGAATTAAACAAAAACTATCTCACAATGACAAATGAGAAAAATACAAAATGGAATAAAAACACAAAATCAAAATACAGATATTACAATACGAAAAGTAGTATATTAAAAACATGTAATATACAACACTATGTTTATATTAATTTAGCATCCTTTGACACTTCTGCGTCACTATAGTACAATATATTTTTGACATAATACTCTACTATACCCATTGGCATTTTAAATAGTAATATTTAGACAAAATAATGGCATCTTTAGAAAGTTCAAAACTCACACTAAATACTAGACATGGTGTTTCCCTAACATTTTTAGTGTTAGTCTAATAATAACAGAGAAGTATAGAGAAGTAAACAAGGATATTTTTAATAAGACACACATTATAGTCTTAAAAGTATTATAACTACACTAAAAATAATACATATGACATTCTGTCTTTATTATAGCATAAGTCAAACGCTAATGAAGAGGCAGCATTTTGAAAAAATACTTTTTGATACTAATGACAATTAAGTATTGTTTGTTGAAATTTGAAAATTGATAGACATTTCACGTTTATGTGACAGAATGGAATAATATTAATTTTGTTTAATTAGTATTCTGTATATAGATCACATTTATTTAGTGTTCTTAAGTAAATCTGGCAGATGAGAGACGTTTACTTTGGGGCGCACAGTGAGTTGTACTGCCTAGTTTTGTCCAGCAGGGGATGATGTTGTAATTCAGATAGTGTGAAGCACTGCGTGCTGGTGTCAAGGAACCAGGTGCGTGTCTGACTGTATCATAGATCACATCAGTAGCTGTTCTCTACGAAAAGGAAAGCTGAAGCTTAGAATGATGGTGTAGTGGTGGTTTATTCCAAAAAGGCAAGAAATGTTAAAACTTAACCAAAATGCATCATAGCCAGTTTACTTTTTTGGATTCAATTGTTCTCATTTGTGTGTGTATTTTTGTTATGAAAGTGCTGTATTCTTCAAATTCAATACACATGACCCTGAGCTGAATAGAAATAGGACGGTAGATGGAGAACTTTAAACAGTACTGCTTATATCTCACGTGTAGTATTTTAGGATATTGTTTATTAATTTCCCTGTAATTTATTTGTCAGTATGCACTGAGAAATCATGTGCATCAGAAATGTAATTTATAAAAACAAAAATGTTGTTATTCACCTTTTAAACCACATCCTATAATTTGTCACATTTGTCTGTTTAGGTTGTTTTGCTTTTTGTTCATTTAAACATTTAATTGCATAATCGTTTTCAACTGTAAATTATTATTTGATCATACGTTTACTTTTATAACTGAATAGCTAGTAGTGAAATATAAACATCTGTATCTATTATTGTATTTTTTTAATCATTTTTAAAAACTATGTCTACTGGGAACAGGTCTTCACATTATTAAAATATTATGGTTAATTAAAGTACAGCTCATTCTGTCCGTGTATTAACAAACTGGATCCTACTGATGCAGGTAAACTGCAGTTTTCAGACTCACGTTTCAAACTTGTATGTCAGCTCACTGTCACACCGAGCACTGTCAGACCATTTGTCAGGAACTCAATAAATTTGCTGGTGGAGGGGGGAAAAGCTGAATCCAATAAATCATAACATAAACAAATCTAGCAGCGGGTTGACAGCGCTGTATTATATTTTGGCTTAATCCTCTGGGAATTGGGATTATCATGCGGTATCATATTTTTTGGCTGTCTCAGTAAGATAAGAAGGGCCATGTGGTTCAGGCAGAATAAAAACAAGAAATGTGACTGAGTGGGGAGAAAGGGATGTGACGTAAATAACTCTAGGCTGCACTGTACGAGTGTCTGTGAATTTGAGTCAGCGAATTTATTATGTAAATTATTGTCATAATATCAAAAAAGTGGTAATTCTGTGACTTAAAAACTTCAGATGAAAATGAGTTCATTTAGTTGTCAGGGGGCCAAAGGCCTGTGGGGCCCTAAATAAACTGGCTTTTTGCTATTACACTATTCATTTTTTTAAGGTTTAAAAGTAAAAGATAAATAATTACAAATAAAACTTGCGTTTGGAATCTGTAAATACATTATAGGCTGTTAAGCTACATTTGATTTGTCGAGGTACAAACCTTCAGTAAACTTCACTGTTGATCCTCGTCTGTTTTCTTGAATAGAGACGAGCTCAGCCTGTGAAAACCTTTCCCCATCCACAGTACTGGTTTTTTAGAGAAACGTCCATGTAAGAAAAAAGCCAGGAGAAAAATATCAAACAGCACTTCCTGATTTTTAAATGTCCTTAGGATCAGGAATCCACTGCTGCTCTGATTCTCTCGGTTTCAATGTGTCCAAGTGCAACTCGGTGGCGAACAAATTAAAGGTGCCTGCGTTTTTTTTTTCTTTTCTTTTTTTAAAACTTTCATTCGAGCTTTAAAAAAAACATCATGGAGAGCTTAGAAACACTCATTAAAAGATCAAAGTGAGTCAACTATCAAAGTCCTCTAACCCTGCAATTTAGGGTCATTATGTCTTTGCTTTGCTGAGTTTCTCTTTTGAGGATGTGAAGTGTTTTCCTCCTTTTCACTAAGGTATTTTATTTTAAAATGCTCTTTGTTTCAAGCGTGGTTGAAAACGTTCACATTTCAGGATGCGGAGGTGATGATGTCACAGCGTTAATTACAGTCCAGATATTCCATATAACACATTATGGTTGTGTGCAGAAGTTATTAGGCTATTTGTGATTTCTGGGCATTGATTATAGCCTCCGGTTGAACAGAGCAGGCCGGACACAGTTGTATGAATTATGCCCTGGATTAGACAATTAATGATTGGTGCTTGTAAACATGATGTCACAGTTAATACAGTAGAAAATGGTAGAAATATTAAGATTAAGTTGTTTGTTCGGTTGACATTTAAATATTCCGACATTATATAATTTAATTCATTCATTTGGGGTTTGTTGTGTTTCATTCTGGCCATTATCGTTTTCAAATCTATGTGGATGTATTATGGCATTTATTAAAACGCAGACGCAAGAACATAAGAAACACTGTTCTGTTGTATTATTTATTATATTTATAGATTCCTTCTCGTTCCTGCAGTTTAGTTTTACTAGTCCGCAAACCAAACTGTGGACACATCATTTTATAACTTTCAAAAAAATCACAATTAGACCTCTTCTAAAATCATTTCGATTTTTTTCTTCTGCAGCGCAAATCTTTTAGCTTTTGAATGTGCAGCCGTGTTGCACTCACTGTGTAAACAGCAGCCGGTGTGATCGAGCCTGCGGGGCCGTGCACTGCCGCTCCGCTCTACGCGGTCTCTCACTTTTCCGATGGACACAACACTTCTTGTTATTTTGAAAGTCAGTTGCTTAACTTTAACTAAGGGAGCGTTGCGTTCGGTGCTGCACACCTGCTGCAAGTGTTTTCCCAGGCGAAGGAGGTCTTGTCATGTAGAGGCTCATTAAAACACCGCGGGCTAAAAGTTGGCGGATTGATTTATTGAATGAATGTTTGATGTCCTCATTCACTCAAGCGACCTCCCCGATAACTGCTGAATGAGTGGAGGAGGAGGTGGACAGGCTTTACATGTGGGAAAATGTATTGATGATATTGTATTGATAGTGCTCAGCTCATAATCCTGTTTAGTGGTAAGATAATCCAATATTAGTGTGAGGTGGAGGTAATTGACCTCATGCTGACAGAAGTGCTGGAGATAGAAGGAAAAAAAAAAGCTGAGCCGGGGATGGATGACTTCATGACTGCTGGGTACAGAGTCATTCTGACAGAGCCACTGTCCTTTGACGAAAAAAGTCATAATTATTTCAATATTCGTATGATTTTTTTTAATGTTTAATAATTTTGTCTTCTTTCTGTTCTTGTGGAAACGTGACTGTGGGAGAATTATCCTCTGTGCTTCATTACAGCTGTTCTCTCAGTGAACGGCAGAGGGCAACGCCAACAGTCTGTTCTCTGTTTTCCAAACTGGGCTACAGGTCATCGCCTCGATGCTTCGCAGAGGACATCAAACGCAGCACGGGTGAGGCCTTTGGACTGAAGGTAGACGCTGCGTACACACACTTTCAGAAACTGGGGAAA
>OMLM01013010.1:0-12372 GCA_900302695.1 Helostoma temminkii
CAGTTTAGTGTTCAAGCTAATTTGAAATAGTTTAAATGTTTTCAAATTCATTAAATAGAAAGTATGAACCGGTTTAAAGTATAAACTGTTTAGACTGGTTTAAAAATCTGGTTAGAGATGTTTTAAATCAGCAAGATCAGAGTGGGATTAAACCAGTTCAAACAAGATCAGCTGCGTTTGGATTAGTGTCATTTGGTTTAAATGAGGTAAACCAGGTTTTAATAAACTGTTTTGACTCAGTTCAAACTAAAAAAACTAGTTTATGAAATGAAACTGGATTTAAAAGGAAAAAATGGTTTTGAAACTCAGGCTTTAAACTGTAAAGTGGTTTTAAACCAGTTTAAACTCGTCTTAACTTTAAACGATGAACTAAAGTTTAAATGAATTAAACACAGTAATGTTTATTTTATAATCATCCAATCATTAAATTATTTAATTATAAATATTCTGTGTGCACTCAGTCGCTTCCTGCTGTTTGTCTTCCAGAGACGTGTCGGTGGAGCTGCCCTTCATCTTGATGCATCCTAAACCCGTGGAGCCGCCGGCGTCTCGCCCACAGTCAGGTGAGCTGAACACGTCACTTCAAGTTTCACTATCGCCACCACATCCAGAGCGAAAGCAGCAGTGACTGACATCAGCTGCTTCAGATTGAGTTCATCCTATTGGTTTTAGGGATTAGGTTCATCATCGATATCAGCTGATCGATTAGCACAGCAGGGACGTTTTTATAAACTGTTTCTCAGCTGGAGGTGAATTCAGCTCAAAAACCTGTTTCCTGTAACTGTAAGGTGACCGGAAGTTACTGAACACAGAAAACGTCTCATTAACGGTCGAGCAGATACATTCAGAACCCGTTTCAGTAGGAACTGGGAGTCAAACCTGTGACCGCTCTGTCAACTGAACCACAGTTTCAGAGCGTTTCAGCGTGAAGCAGCTTCACACTCGCTGACAGACTCTGCTCTGTCAGCTTTATGTAACCGTCTGGCCTTTTCCATCCTCGCCTTATCATACACTGGTTTCCATGGAGACGGGAGGCAGTTTCCATGGCAACAGCAGTGTGACATGCTTGTGTGTGTGTGTGTTGCAGCTGTGCCAGAGATGGACCCCCCCATCGACACCAACTTGATAGAATTCGACACAAAGTGAGTATCTTTTATTTTCATATGGGCCAGAGCAGATCTGATAGTGGTACCAGTACCAGAACCAGTACCAGAACCACTATCGGTATCGCTCCGCTGTCGTCATTGGTCCACTGTGAAGTACCTGGTCCCTTTATGTAACATCTAGTACAATCAAACTAGTACTGGTACAGGTACTGCTAGAAGTACTACTAGAAGTTCTGCCAGGAGTACTACTAGAGGTTCTACTAATAGTACTCCTAGGATTACTACTAAAGTACTACAGTTACTGATCCTACTAATGCTTCTTCAATACGTCTTCCAGCAGCATCTCCCAGGACGACGACTTCGTCTTCGAGGACTTCGCCCGACTGCGGCTCAAAGGCGTCGTGGACGACAAGGACGAGGACTGCTAGGAGCTCGCCAACCTCACACACACACTCGCTTCAACACACACACACACACACACACACACACACTTCATGTTACGTTCCCACGGAGGGCTGCGAGGGCATGTTTGGACGCAGAGGCTCGGTGGTGTTCTTCCTCTCTTGCTTCAGCCATTTTCCTCCTCCTCTGTCTCTGTTTGTCTTTTTGCTGTAACAGCTGCAGGCAGATGTTTAGTCTGCTGCTCTGAGGTGTGGGTGCCGAGTAGAAACGGTAGGGTCCTCCACGTCCCTCGCCTCCGTACAAACAGAATATATATTTGAAAAAATAATCTACGAGCAGTTGATCTGTCTTCAAACGCTCTTCGTGCTTTTTCCACCTGTAAGAGGAGAAACAAAGATCAGCTTCACCAGCATCTTCTCTCCTGCTGCCGGTCTCCGTTTAAAAACAGCAGGTTTGGAGCTGGTCTGTACTTTTGTTGCTGTGGTCAGACTCTGCAGAAGCTGGTTCCTACTGACTGAGTCGAGCCGAGCTAATTATCATTATTCATCTGGATGCTCAGTGTGTCATCGTGTCGTCCTCCCTCAGAGAAACAGTGAAGCTACTGCAGGTCGACACTTTAAGAATATTTAGAGTCAAAAGAAAACTTTTATCCTCTGACGATGGGGTCAGTATTAATCAGTTTAATCTGTGTCTGTACAGTTCAGTTCTGTAGTGACACATGATCATCGCTTTGCTTCCACAAACTGGAGTCTGAATGCTTTTATTAACGGCTACAGACTAGAAAACACGTTTTAAACAACAAACAGGTGATGATATTATAATTTAAAACAGATTTTAAAACATTTTAAGACGCTGGTCTCGTTTTTGTATCTTTACTGCTGCTCTTTAAAAAAATCAAACAAGTTCTTTATTGATTACCTGATCAATAGCAACACTGGATTATTAAAATAATCCTCAGAATACTGGATTATTATAATAATCCTCAGAATACTGGATTATTACAGTAATTCACGGAACACTGGGTTATTATAATAACCAGTAGCTGCGGCTCTAATATTAAACTGTCAGTCTCCTGCTGCCATCTGGAGGTTTTTCTGATCTTAGGGTAAAATCTTACTGGTCCCACTCCAACACCAGAGCTGTGAGGAAGTAAACTGGAGCAGACACTGATCCTCAGCACAGGAGGAACCAGAACTGATAGTAACTGTGCACAGTAAGAAAACTACAGACCAGTGTTTCAGGTGTTTCCTCTCTTCTTCTGCTCTCTGAAGCATCAGACACTTTCAGTTTTTCACCAACATTCACATTAACACGTTTTAGTTTAAAACCTAAAATCCAACTAAACGTCTGCGGTAACGTAGACGCAGTGGGAACAAACTCACCGACCTTCAGACCAGAGCTGCGCCTCGAGTCGCCAGAGGAAGTTCAGTCTGAGCCCGTTAGAACGTTTAGCTCTCTCGGCTCCGAAGCCGTGAAGAGTGTGTGCACACACACCGGCTGCTTCTGCTGCCTGATGGTCTGACTCCTGGTTTAGACGGAAACACTGGTGTTTTCTTCTGCACATGAAGTTTGTTAGTGTCAGCTGTAACTGTATTTACTGTGGTGACTGAAGAAGCAGTTTTATTCTACAGATGAACTTTGTTGTCTGATGTTATGAGGAAACAAAGTGATGTGACGAGTTTCATCATTCAGTTATTAAAATGATTCACTGTTTTAGTTTCTCTGTGGTTTCATGACATTACGACTTTTCCCTGAAATATTTCTGATGATTTCATGAATTTCATTTGGCCTCCTCATCTAAAACTGTGATTTTATACCTGAAGTACTGTTACTGCGTTCAGATGTACTTATTAGTACTTGGAAATATTTCTCATAAAATTAGTCATGAATATTTCCTCTGACTGGATTAGTAGTAGAAGTACTTCTAGTAAGTATTTAAACATTTTATTTATTGATTCCTCTTTTTCTGAAACAATTTTTTACTTTCACATGAAATTAATGAAAATAAAATTATAAAATTACATTTTAAAATTACCTAAAATTACAACTTTACTGTCGATGTTAGACAGTTTTTTAATGTGATTACTGTTTGGCCTTAAAGTTACACAGATTGAAGTACTACTACTAAAACCCTGAGTACTACTACCACACTAATATCAACACGTTTATGGTATAAATGTAAAATTAGCCATGAAAACCAATTAAAAGTGACTGAAAGAAAGGAGACACCAGTGTTTCCTCCTCTTCATCATTAATCACATGACAGGAAGGACTCCAGCAGCGCAGACATCATCACCACCATCATCATCATCATCTTTTCTCTGTATGATTATCTATAGATCAGGTGACTGAGTAGTTTGGACGACATTTGTGTCAGATTTCTCTCTTAACTTTTATTCCCCCAGAAACTACATTTCAGATGATACAAGCACTTTCATTGGACAAAACCACAGAACTGCAGATGTTATTATTATTATTATTATTAATATTTTTGCTTATTTCAAAGACAAAGGAGATTTTATTTAATTTTATTTTCTGGAGTCAACGTGCTTCGCACAACCAACACCTTGAATCTAAAAACTGCCAAACTGCCTCCCCCCTCTTTGCTCTGCGACCCCCGAAGGGAATAAGACTCGGAGCATGTTTTCATTTCCCGATTTCCACTTTGAGTTTTCCAAGCAGTGCTGTGAATCGTACGAGCTGTGACTCTGTCCTTATTTTGTCGTGCATATGTGGGGTAACTTTGCTAAGTGTGAAAATATTTTGACAAGTGCCACACCCCGGCCTGTGCGATGCTAACATAATGTCTATAAACAGGAGGTGATTTCTGCTGGTGGGACGAACACCAGGACAGACACAGTTATGATTATTATGCTTCTGATTATTATTATTATTATTATGGTGACTTATTACTTCTACTGTATCATTGCGACCATGATTATTCTCATAATCATTTCAGAAGTCTATTGTTTTGCCATGTATTTTTTATTTTGAGATTTTTATTTTAGTTTTCTTTTTATTATTAAAGGTAAAATGAACTAACAGATGTGGCTGTTGTGTGGTGATTGTGGCTGAAGTCCAGTCGGGTCAGACTGAGGCAGAGAAATGGTTTTACATGCAGAACGCAAACACATTTGATAGCGTTACTCACTCCAAGAAGTCGAGGCAGATGACCGCCCACCTTGAGTCAGGTTCTGCTGGAGGGACTTTTTCCTCTCCACTGTTTCCTCAGCTTGACCAGTGGGATGGGTTGTATTGTTATATTCTATAAGGTCTTCACACTATAAGGTGCCTTGAAATGACTTGTTTTGGTGCCATTTGATAAAGCGAACTGAGTTCCTCCTCCCTGACAGTGTCTCTGAGACGTAATAAAATGATCTGATGTTACCACAGCAGCACAACTGCTCTGCATCACAGTACATCCTCTGAGTATTTATTAGTGACTTTAGTGCGATTGTTGGTTGGTACCGGTGCCTGAACTCGGTCATCGTGCTAGAACTCACTGCTACCTACAGCAGAAGCTAACAGCTAGCTACTGTAGCAGTGCTCTACGCTCACATCTGCCTATAAAACTAAACTGTGCTGTGTGTTATTGAAAATAATATACATTATTCCATCAAACTTAGATTGGCTATGATACAGAGACTGGACAAATATGAGCATATTATGCTGAATTTTGCTGAGTAAGCAGATGGACCCTGAGGTCGTATACAATTACTGATTCCAGTCAGCACCAGTGTGTGTCAGCGTGAGAAGCATGGACGTTTTATAAGGACTGAACTGGATCAGAACATGACGCTTCATGGGAAATAGTCCAAAGCAAACAAAACTCACTGGTTGGATTAAAAAAAACAAAACTGTAACATGTTACACACAGATGAGACTTTACCAAAGGATTAATTAGTGTTTGTCACACTCTGAACATTACAGCTGCTTTTCCAGTACAAACATTCTGACCAGAAGCATTTGACCAGCGCTGAGTGGTGTGTTAGCAGCGTCTCCTCAGTGTGTGTGTGGTGCATTCAGGGATGGTGCAGAGTGTAGGTCATCTGTGATTCTGAACCAGGCTGTAGCTTCCTGATCAGTGTCATCTTCTGTGATGAACATGTTGAATAAACCATGACAGCATCAACATTTCTGACAGAAGTTATTTATTGGTAAGTTAACGACTCGTAAACTACAAAAAATTGTGATTTTTCCTGATCAGCAAATTTCAGACGTGAGGATAAAAAACAGTTTTCTGCAGCGTCATCGGGGAAACGTCCCCATCACTAGATCTTTACTGAAGCTTTAACGTGTGAACATCATCTTAGTATCAGAGTATTATTCTGAGAAGTAACCAAGTATTACTCTGAGTATTACTCTGAGTACACATCACTACGATGGACTTTCTACTGCTGCAGTTCTTCACAAGTAGAGGCAGCTCCGTCGTTACGTTAATGCAGTTTATTGTGAACATGTCAGAGCAGAGTCCTCAGTCTGGACTCAACAGGCCTCAGAAACTGGTTTTACTGGTGAAGTCCCAGTGTGAAGGTGGAGGTCTCATGTATACAGAGAACTGTATGGTGTATGGAGAACAGTCACAGGTGTCCGTCTGTTATTGTCATGTTTAAGGTTAAGAAAAACAAAAAAAGCCGCGATCGTCTTCAGTCTTGTCATAAAGTGTCGTAGTCATCGTCGTCTTCGTGCTTCCTCTTCAGCGACTCCCCGCCCACGTTCTGCGACACCATGTTGGTGGTGATGAGGATGTTTTTGGAGCCGATCAGAGACGGGTTGATGAGGACGTTGGAGACGGCCGGCGTGGACGGCGTCGCTGTCGGCAGAAGAAGAGCAGTGAGGGTTAAACGGTGTGGTATGTTCGCTGACAACAGGAATATCGACCGTCGCTGTTTTAATCTGCTTAATCTGCTCTGTCTGCAGGCGACGCTTCTAATCTAAAAAGGTTTTCTCTACTGCAGCTTTTTGAAGTTCTTAAGTTTAAAATGAGAGTTTAGAGGCCGAAGCCACAACATTAAAACTTTCATTAAAGTCATTTATTAAACTCTGCTTCACCAGGACAACATGAAGTCTCACATCAGGTGGTTTTAAAAAGCTTGTTTCTCACTGGCTGTCCTCATTTTCACGAAGTCATGTGGTTTCTACACGAGTTAAACATTAAATGTTCTTAAAACATCACACAAACAACCGTCAGTTCTTATACTGGTCTATTAAATAACAGACTGGTTCTTACTGGTTTTAGTGGTGGTTGTCTGAGAGGGAATCTGCATGGTGAACCTCTGACCCGTCAGAGACACTGAACCTCCAACTTTAGTGGTGACGGACTGGACAGACGGCGTTCCTGTGGATCAGAACGGACTCGTTAACCTTTCATCAGCACAGCCACTCATGTTCAACCGAGCTGTTCCTCAACTTCAAACTGTGGTGAACTGATTAGACTGAGCTTCACATCGCAGGAGTCACCAAGTTATGTTTTCTATGAAGGTTTTAGCTTTTAACCGTGTAAAGTTTTTAGTGTGTGAAGCTGCTGTTTGTGTTAAACAGATTATTATTACAGAACTGCTACTGCGACTCACCGAGTGTCGGCGTGGTCGGTCTGCTGGAGACGGCGCCGACACTGAGGCGAGGCACCGATATCCTGCCGGCAGACGACGACACCTGGAGACAGAGAAGCAACAAACGTCAGATGACGACCAAACAACGTGACATCACAAACACGGCTGGAGAGGTTCCACCTTCTTCTGTATGGACTTCAGTCTGTAGTTGGGCGCCGTCAGACAGTAGCGGTCCGGAGGGAGTCGAGGTCCGCTGTAGGGTTTGATCAGCGGGAGAGGAGCCTGGTTCTTCTGCCTGGCGATCTCCAGCAGGAACTGAACACAGAGCAGGAAGCAGGTCAACACTTCACAGTCTAACTATGACCGAGGTCGTGCTGCGTCTGAAGGGCAACGTCAGCTGTGACACACACACGTGAACGTTACG
Source organism: Helostoma temminkii (assembly GCA_900302695.1). Taxonomy (NCBI): domain Eukaryota; kingdom Metazoa; phylum Chordata; class Actinopteri; order Anabantiformes; family Helostomatidae; genus Helostoma; species Helostoma temminkii. The sequence goes on from OMLM01013010.1 coordinate 7,485, forward strand.
ACAGATTTAAAGTGGAGGAAGCTCACGTCTCGTGGCGGCGGCGACGTGAACGACTGGTCCATGCGGCACTGGATCGCCAGCTTGATGTCGTCTGCGTCTACGCTGGACTTCTTGGCATGGGAGGAGTAAATTTTGGCGTCTTCGATGATGGTCGTCACGTATCCTGCAGAGACAAACAGAGTGCTCGCGTCATCAACGTGACAGCGGACGTCGTTCTGCATCGAGAAATAGACGACTTCAGAGGAAACGAGATTTGGTTCAGTTCCAGCAGAAAGACACAGATCTGTTTTTACATCTTTTACTGTTACACACAGAATGATCACGTATGAACACTGGACCCAGACTGGACCCAGACTGGACCCAGACTGGACCCAGACTGGACCACAGACTGGACCACAGACTGGACCCAGACTGGACCCAGACTGGACCCAGACTGGACCACTGACTTACTGTAAGTGAACTCCAGCATCTGGTTGATGACTCTGGGCTCATACTCTGTGATCCCCATGTCCTTCAGGATCTGGATCATCACCTGCAGCACACAGATACGACCCATCAGTGACGACAAAGACGGGACATGGAAGGAGAGTGTGTGTGAGGGTGTGAGGTAATAAAAGTGAGTCCAGTTTCCCTTCACATCAGAACACCTCACACAGGTGTTTATCAGCTAAAACACAGTATCTGTGTGTCCAGAGCTACACACAGATACTGCAAAGACCCTTCTAGTGAAACTACACAGTAACTGTGTCTCTCTTCTCTGCAGTCGCTCTGACTCCTGCACCTCTCTGGTTTTTACTGGCTCCTCATGGTGAGTCTTTATTAATGTAGTGCAGTGGTACCGGAGCTTTCCTCTCGGGGCCAGTGGAGGATTATCATTAGCTCAGTCAATCAATCAATCAATCAATCAATCAATCAGCTCTCAGAATCTAGACCAGTTGTGTTTTACCTGTGGACTCTCACTCAGGTGTTGACCTCAGACTGACACACCTGCTGTATTATCACTACACATCTTTACATTAACCTGCTGCGAACTGGAAATAAATGGAATAAACACGGAACTGATGCTGAACTGGATTTTTACTGGTTCCTACTGAATTCAAGGACCGACTCTACCGTGACACCTGCTGCTAATGTTTAAACTGTCAGCTGTGCTGGTCAGATAACACTGATGAAAAGCAGCGTTAGACAAATATCACTGAAGTCTCTTCTGTTTACAGCTAACGGCTAGGCTAGCACATTAGCCGGTGGGTGCTAACGTTAGCAGGAACAGAAAAAGTAGTCTTTCTGCATCAGGTGTACAAATTAACGGAGGCGCTTACACATAACTACCACCAAGATTAATTTAAACTAAGACTTAATGAAGACCGCCTCCTTAAACGTCTTAAAATCTCACCTGAGCATCTTTCGGGATGGTTTTCGGAGCGGACATTTTAATTTTCCCCTCAGCGCCTTCGCTTCTTCTTCTTCTCCTCCTTTTGCTGCTGCTTCTTTTTCTTCTTCTTCTGCTGCTGCTCCAGCTCCCGGAGCTGTTAGCGACGCCTGCTGGTCATCCCGCGAGATTAACTGTGTTTTTTAAGTCCCGCGAGAGCGCGGTCAGATCCGAGATCACAGCAGCCGCAGTCAGTGCAGTACTACTAGTACTACTAGTAGTACTAGTAGTACTAGTAGTACAGAGTTTTACTCTGTGGAAAGTAACTGTACTTGCTGTATTTGTACTTAATGTGACTTTCTGGATATTGTGTTAAGTTTACCTTTTATTTAACTGGATTAACCAGCTGTCAGGTCATTACAGGGTTAAAACTAAATAAACTTTTCTCCTTTTAAAAGTGTCTCTGCTTTTTGTTGCTGCTAACTGAGCTCAGTTTGTATTTAAGTATTTATGGGGAGTATCTGCCACTTCTGCTTTTACTTCAGTAAAAGTACTAATACCACACTGTGGTAGTCCTGCATGTAAATTTACTTTAGTTAAAGTATGTGAGAATAAACAGGGAAATGTACAAGTAGCTTTTTCATGATGTATTCTTTGTATATTATATTAAAGTATTAGAAGACACTTCAAGTAAAGTACCAGCCTCTAGTCAGACACATCCTGCATTCATGTACTCGTGTACTTTAACTGAGAGGAGCAAATAGAGGAACCTGCAGGAGGCGCTGCAGGAAAACAGCTGGTGACAGATCATCGCTTGTCTGTAGTGATAGTAACACTGAAAGCAGCTAATGATCATCTGCAGAACCTGTCTGTGTGTCAGTCTGTGTATCAGTCTATTTACATTTTCCTGTCTTCTATACACTTCAATACATTATTTAAAATGCACTTAGAAAAACTACATCTCATAAAACAGACACTTTTTCTCCTCCTGATGCTTTGTAGCTCACTATGAGTCACTTTGGATATAAATATCATATAAATAACTATGTAGTACTCACTGTGTACTCACTGTGTACTCACTGTGTACTCAGACTCAACCTTATATATTTATTTTTATTAAAAACTAATGTGTTTAAACTGTGTTTTGTGTTAATGAATATTAGCAAATTACCCAGCACATTAACCCTCAGGGAGACTGTATATTCAATTACTCCTTTACTCCTATACTCCATTACTCTTTTACTCTAGAGTCCCAGGTTAAGTCCTGATCAAAAAAAAAAGAAAAGAAAGATTTTAACCCTACAACTACCAGATTTCTGTCATGATATGTCAATGATCTGCAGCAATACTGATTTTTATTTTATATCATTTTTTGTGCAGCATTAAATACTCACACTTTAGAAATGTACTTTTCAGTATCAGACTGTAAAGAATATTATACATTATATATTTTTCTACATTTACTAAGATAGATTTTTAACCATCAGTCCAACACATTATTATCAAAGAAGTTATCATTTTAGCTGTATACAATTAAATGCAGCTTCTTTGTTTTTAAGTCCATGCTAATTTATTTCTTTTCTACTGTTTTAGTAGAAGTGAGTTAAAACATGAACATCAACATCAACATTACACAGTTTAACATAACATGAACAGATGCAGAGAGACAGAGAGAGAAACTGTGTAGACCTTTGTAAGATTTGTTACATGAGGCAAACGATGTGGTGCTTCCTGCAGGTGTGACTGTCACACTTGCTGCAGGTGGAGAAGACCAGTTTTCTTGAAGTGCACAAGCACAACTTGGACCTCCTTCTGATGGGGGTCAAGGCAGGACCAAGGGGCGACAGTGGAGCTAACCGGGTTAGCTGTTCGAGATCCGGCTGCTGCCATGTGCTGAAGTGGACGAGGGTTACCTCCACAAATCCCCAGCTGAGGGTGCACAGCTCTGACTGCTGCTGAAGCTGCACCTGCGTGAACAGCATGTTGTAAACATAATGTTAGAAAGCAGTAACATTTACAAATTCCAAGACCAAAGCTCAGAATGGAAGAAATAATACCCAGCATATCTTCACTGTTTAATGGATGTTGGACAAAAAACTTCACTTTGAATTAGTTTCAGTGACACAACACATTTTAAATTCAAAGATCAAGTAAAAATACACAGTCTTGACAACTTTTATGTGTGCATGAACATGGCCACAATTATAAAAAAAGAACGAATGGTGTGTAAAATGCTTCTAAGGGTCCCAGAGGGTTAAATGAAATAAATAAACATTTCTGCTCTGAGCTGAGCTGATAAGAAAAATTCTCAGAAGTCGTAAAAGACGCCTCGTATCGAGTCTTATCGCTGACTCAGCAAATGAGACCTTCAGAGGACGAGCCGCTGCAGGTTTCCAGATCACTGATGTTCCCAAAAGACTTGGAATTTGAAGACAACGATGAGGAAAATGAGTGGAGTTCACAGGTAAACTGTTGACTCACAACCTGTCAAACAGCAGCCGCTGTGTACTTTTACATGAGAAGAGCTTCAGGTTGTGTAAATGAGCACAGAAGAGCTGGAGGCTGCAGAGAACAGCATCAGTGTTAACACTGTTAGAATAATGTGGAGTCAGGTCTGAGCTTGTTGTGTCTCACTGGACTAAAACCACTTTAGAGCTGCTCAGCTGCTCCTCTCACACTGTTTCTGTTCCTCCATCATCAGGAAACTGACACAGATCTCAGTTCTGACCTGTTAACGACCTTAATTACAAATCAGTTACAACAGTTGTTGCCTTAATTTGTACTGAGAATCTACACTACACATTACCAGTTACCAGTTACCAGTACACATTAGATGAGTACTGGTAACTGACCACTGGTGAGCAGACGAGCTGAGACATGAGGAGAAAAACTGAGACTGAAATATTACAACAGCAGAAATAAGAACTAATGTCAGAGGAGAGTGACGGGGAGGGAAGGGATGAAATGGTCCAGTGCAGGACTGGGAACCAGAGACTGATGCTGGTTTAGCTCCTAACACCACAGACACCCACAGTTTGATGAGAACTGTGAAGTCAGTTATAAAGTCCAGTGATGCTAATTTCAGTTTTGGCTGGATGATATTTTATAGTTCTGTCCTCTCTTCACTCTGTGTTTTGATGTTTCAGTGGCTGCTTCACATGTGACCAAGACACAGCAGCTGGAAACGAGCCTCGTGTCCAACACTGGCACATCTACAGTAACTACAGTAACTACAGTAACTACAGTAACTACAGCATCTACAGTAACTACAGTAACTACAGCATCTACAGCATCTACAGTAACTACAGTAACTACAGTAACTACAGCATCTACAGTAACTACAGCATCTACAGCATCTACAGCATCTACAGTAACTACAGTAACTATAGTAACTACAGCATCTACAGTAACTACAGTAACTACAGCATTAGTCCTGATGGTTTGTCAGTGTGACACAATATGATGAGAAACAATAATATAGTGTTTAATACAGTGGAGATAGTTCTAAAAAAGGAAAGT
>OMLM01013013.1:0-10775 GCA_900302695.1 Helostoma temminkii
AAATGTAGAATGGGAGGCAGAGCCTTTAGCTATCAAGCTCCTCTCCTGTGAAACCAGCTCCCAGTTCAGGTTCAGGAAGCAGACATCGTCTCTAGTTTTAAGACTAGACTTAAAACTTTCTTGTTTGATAAAGCTTATAGTTAGAGCTGGCTCAGGTGACTCTGAAGTCCAGCTCTTAGTTATGCTGCTATAGATTTATAATGCTGGGGGACTTCCCTTAACACACTGAGCTCCTCCTCCTTTCTCTATCTACTCATATGCAACCATTGCTTATTATTAACTTCGTGCCCTCTCTCTTGTAGTTGTGCTCCCCCCCACCCCCATTTTTCCTCTCCACTGTTGCCTAGTGCTGCTCAAGAGGGATTTGTTGGGCTTTCCTTATTATTTAGTTGTATTGTAAGGTCTTAAACCTTAAACATTGTAAAGTGCCTTGAGATGACTTTTGTTGTGATTTGGTGCTATATAAATAAACTTGAATTGAATTGAATTGAAGTAAAAAGTGCAACACGAGCGCTAGTCTCAGCTGCTGTTTAGTGCTTGTTTCAGAGACATCAATCGAGGTGTGTCTAGATTCCACAGTAAATATGTTCCTTCCGGTGCCTTTCTCCTTTATTGTTGTTTGATGTGGGGCTCTGTTGTCTGGAAGTAGAATGATATACCATCATTTATTCATTTGCAGGGAGTCAAAAAGTTTACTATTTGTTTATTGCTGTAAAAATTGAGTATGTCTGTTATTGCTGTGGTTCATCTAGTTATTAAAATACTTTTTCTTCCATCACTCTGTGTGTTTAATGATTGTGTTTAATAAAGACCATGTTTCATCACCTTAGAAATATTGTTTGTTGATATTTATAAGATCAGGTCACATTTCAAGACCATTTTATGCAGAAAATGTGGAAACTGCTAAACATTTACTTTCATGTGCAGTGGATACGCTGCTTCCTCGTTTGGAACAACCACAGTAAGTCGAACTTTAAATGGGCTGCTAACATTATTGGTTAAGAACGACAACTTCTGATCTTTCCTTCAGATTTCATCAGAATATGTTTCAGCAAACTAGTGATATTACATCCTACAGATACTACATGTTCCACATGTCTACTACAGTGTACTTACTACAATTTACACTTACTCCAGTACTACGTACTCCAGCAGGTTATCTGTAGAGGTTTGACTTCATAGAGTTAATATTTGGATCTAAATGCACCTCAGTGTTTATCATATTTTATTCCAAATAGATTTTCTGACTTTGTTGCTTTAAAGTGTTTGCAGGTGGAAACTAACAACTTAGCACAATAAACAGCTACGTTGTTTTTCATTGTTTGTCACGCTCTGATTCTTCCTCTGCAGGAAGATGGTTTCTGATCTGTGTCTGTTTTTAATTCATTTTTGAGCCATTGGTTTTTAATTTCACTGATGGTAAAACATTTATAACCAAACCTTCTCCATCAGCATCACAGTATTGCAGCTTCACTGTCGTACCGTAAATGGGATCCCTCACATTTTCCACCTGATACTGTCATAAAGAGCAGAGTCCCCTGCTACTACCTCACTAACAAAACCATGCTGGGTCAGACTAAAAGGAAGGATGGGCAGCACCATCAGTCCAGCTTTGTTCCTCACAGACAAAATGAGGTAAAAGTGAGCACAGCACTTGAAACACTACCACATGGTGTGTGGTATATAATGTAAGCTCAAAAGTTACGCTGACAGAAGGATTACAGAGCTGGAATCTGAGGATGAAAGAACCTTCAGTGTAAAACTGGTTCCTACTGGCTCTGTGTCAGAGTTGAAGCCACTCCTCTGTCAGGAATGAAGACTGACACCTCTCATTGTTGTGTCTATATATTGGTTCATTCTGGTTCATTCCTCACTAGAGGGGGGCTGTCCTTGGTCCTTCAGAGCAGGCACAGTTTTATACACGAGTACAGGTTTCTGACACATTACTACAGATTCCAGTTTTTGAGTTCTGTGGGTCTGTAAATGGAGACATGGAACTTCTGACAGTTACAGTGCTGAGATGGTCATTTCTTCTATCTGTGGTCAAGCTAAGGTCTGCAACCCCAAGCTGGCAGCTCCAGATGTGCAGCTCTCAGCTGTGGCCAGTGGTGTTGGCCTCCACTTTTACAAAACCTGAACACAGATATCTGACACAAAGTGACACTGTTATTCAATGAATGAAAGAACGAATAAGATGAAGGGTGAGCGCAGAGCAGGGGCTTAAAACCTGTTTAGTGTTGGATCTGATTGGACTTATAAGCTGGTTTTAGATGAACTGATCTGCTCCTGTGCTTTTCTAGAGGCAGAATCATCTGAATATTTGCTCTCACCTCTGAAGGGTTGGGGCTAACTCCACAGATCTGAGGCTGTCAGTGAACTGAATGTTTCAGTTGTGTGTGTTTCGGTCTGATTTCTTTGACTAGTGACTGTCAAATAAACAAAACCACAGCTTCTAATCAGATCAGACTGTTTGTCTCCCTCTGCTGCTTCAGGCCTGACCTACAGGAAACAACCTGTAGGGAGGGAGACAAACCCTCTGCTGAGTTTCTTCAGCAGCAGACACCACACAGAAATTAGATTTATACTGCATAACAGCAAAGAGACCAGGACTGGCAGAAACACTCGACCTTTCATGCCCATGTCACTGTTTCCAATCTGACTTCCTGTTTCCCACTTTTACTTTGTCAGAACTACTTCCTGTCTGTTCAGTCTCCCACTCCAGTCAACTTAACACTTCTCAGTCCTGCACAGTGTACACCCTCCACCCAACCCACCTTATAAAAATAGTATATTTTCACAAGGGCACTTTTATTTTGAATAAAGCTCTGTAGTAAAACATTAAAGTTACTGAGGCAACATTATAAGTTTTAAACTCAACATTTAATTACTGACTATACTGAGTCAGTTTGAAAGATAAAACACCATGTTATGCAACAAGTATTAATTTTTAACCTTAGTAGTTGTTTGTTTATAAAGGTAAACTACTAAAATGCATGCTGGGTATTTCTATATACTCGTATAATTCGCTGAGCTACTGTGAGGACGTGACAGCAGCTGCGCCAGAGCTCAGAGACAAACTACAGGACACAGGTTTTCATCAGGTTCTGAGCAGAGACAGTCTGACTGGACTCTGTCACAGGTTGGTTAAAAGGGACTGGGAGTGTTCCAGTTACAGTCAAGAACATCAGTAGAACAAAAAGTGACAGTTTGTGTGGAAGCAGGCTGTTCTGAATTTATACACAGTGTCATCACTAATCTCTCAGGCCCTCAGTCCAGAAGAGCATAGTGTACCTGGACCACAGTGCAGGTTTCTGTCCTTCTACAGTGTCCCTCTCCTCCACAGAGTCCAGACCACATTCACTCAGCCTCTCTGTGCTGGAGTTTGGTTTAGTTGTGGATCCAGTACTAAGTTTGTGGAGTTGCAGTTGACAGTAGGTATGAAAATCAGAGCAGTCAAATGTTCATCCTCAAAACATCTTCAGTGTGCGATCCCAGGGCTTAGGACTAGATTCTGGTGGTCTCCAGTTTTTGCTCACATGTGAAACATAACCCAGCAGTAATGGAGACAGGATGAGCTTTTCAACTGGTACAACACAAATCTGCAGAATTGTCTTGTCCTTATGTCTGCTGTTGATCCACTGAGAATCAGGATCCAGGTGTGAAAACAGAGACTGGAAGATTTATACAGTCTGGTTCAAGAATTATTTGGAAAACATAATAATTTGTTCTCCTGAACTTAAACGATGGTGGTGTTAGAGCGTCTGAGTCCTGTCAGTGTTTAGAGCATCCAGGCTAAAGCTCTGCTGGACTCAGGCAGTGGACTTAACCTGAACCAAGTGGTTTCAGTAAGTCTCAAGCCATCTATCAGTACCCCCTTAAGACCAAATCCTGGCCCAGACGCTATTGTTCTGTGAAGTCACTTCATTTTTATTTCAGATGGTTTTCAGTCTCTTGGACTTTTCAGTCTGACGTGGTCGAGGCTCAGAGAAGCATGAGCACCCGGGAGCAGTTTTCTTCAGCTGATTCCACCGAGGATCATGAAGTTCATTTAAGTTCCTCTCAGACCTGAATCCTGCGGCTAGTTTAACGTGTTGGTCTCATACGTGATAAAAACCTGACTCAGCAGTTGTGTTGTGTGTCTAAGGTGAAGCAGCATTGTCTTTACTCTCACAATCTCCACCTGCAGAGACAAAAGAGAGCAGTGAACCTTCTGTCTCTGATCAGGTTATTGATCATTCTGTTGTCTTTGATTAGTTTCTGTTCAGCTGTAGGGAGATCCTGTGGCCAGCAGGTGGCACTGCTGCACCAACAATCAGTTTCACACTAATTTGCTGAAGTCAGACTGTAACATGTGACAACTTTTGTTGCTTTTCATTTTATTTATTAATTTACATGAAATATCATCAATAACCTGCAGAACAACAACAGCATATAAATATACAAGCTTGTGCTCATGATTAACATTCATAAAAATACTAATTCATCCACTTTCAATAAAATACTTTTAAAATCCCATTATTTTCTCAGGGAATTTAACATTTTCAGCTTTTCCATTTTTGCTGTCACATCCTGTAGAAAAACTTAATTCCATCAGCAAATTTGATTTGATTTGTAGCAGAACCTAAAGCCACAACTAAATAAATGAAACATATCCTGCAGTTGTTGTGTTGTGAAGTCTGTTAGAGGTTCCATCATACTCTAATTGAAAATTAAACACTACAGGAATTTTGACATTAAAAGCTAAACATGTCCATGACCTGCAGGTATTGATCTTATCAACTTGGAGAAAGGACGACAGTTTTATTTATACCCACACACCAGCAGTCAGCAGGAATGATTATGTGTTTTATGTGTTCAGCTGTGTTAGGATCACTGCTAAAGGCTTTTCTATTGATCAGACTCCTTTTAAAGAATAAACTGCATCAGCAAACATAAGGTTTCTATTGGAAGACAGTTCTGATATCTCTTATTATAGGTCTCTGCATGTTTACAGAAATGTTCCTTCGAAAAGAGTCATTAACATAAACACTGTTTCTGATCAGTCACATATTATAACATCTGCTGACTGGTGGTGTAGTGTGGTATTGTCGAGTGACACTGAATCATCTGGAGTTAACAGAGACATGATCACACTGATGGTGGTTATTATTAGACGGAAATTAGAAGGTCTTCCATTCACCTTTACAGGACACACACACACACACACACACACACACACACACACACACACACACAGCTGTAACGTCTCAGTTTCAGACAGGGGACCTGAAGATGACTTGGATTCTTATGAGACAGTTGAATACAGATCTGCTGTGTGGAGCTTTGGACACATTTACAGTCTGTTAGTGGAGCTTTGAGTTGAGATCACCTGGTCACAGCACAGCCAGGTACAGGTGAGTTGAAGTCCTCAGCACCAGATGAGCAGAATCTGAAATGAGTCTGGACTAACTCTTCTTCTGTTTGGAACACAGAGGTCTAAGGATCTGCAGTGCGAGCCTCTGCAGCGGGGACGAACATATTTATCTCAGAAAATTTAAAGTTTGAAAAGTTCTTTTGTTTTGAGTCCATGCAAACTGTTAAAGGAACATCCTGATTGGTCAGTCCTGTGTCAGCGGCAGGCGGCAATTCAAAGCAACAGAACAACCAGTTGACTGACGGCAGCAACTGTGTGTGCTGAGGTGATATCAAGTTGTGTGTGGACACTGCTCCTGGTGAGAGCGTGGAGTTTCTTCTCTCTTCCAGTCAGTCGGTCACACGGTGGATGCAGCCTGTCAGCCACCAGATCTCTCTGGTTCTCCTTCTGCCTCTCTTGTCTCTAAGAAACTTCTGGTTGTCTCCGACTTGGAAAATGTTTTGTGATGTATGAAAAGTTTCCACGTCCCGAATGAGAGCCCTGCAGCTCCTCTTCGCTTAACATGGACATAAAGCAGGTGATGAGTTGAAATTATGGCTCAAAATGTTAGTTTGGCATCAGCATTGAAAGTGTGACCGTCAGGATGAAGATGTGTAAAACGACTGCAGTAGGTGAAACATTGATTCAGAGTCTGCTTGTAACCTGAAGGAAAACTTAACATGGCCTTGTCCATCATCCTTGCTGGACTGTAGGACCAACAGCTGGACAACATCAACAACATCTGGGGAGGAGGAAGCTGCACTGGGACTGTGTGGTAGATCACTTCTGGAAGGGGCAATAATGTTTGGACAATAAAGCAACGTGTGGTCTGGATTTATTGTAAAGATCTGAAGCGTTATGTAGAAGTGCGGTTTGTGTGGTGACAGAGTCAGAAACAAGGTGTGGAGAGACGGATGGGGGGAGCAGTGTGTAAGCAGAAGGTGAAGGAGGAGAAGACGAGTCCGGGCAGGGACGACAGTCTGACATCAGTGGACAGAATCAGGCGATTCACCGTCAAACAGTTTGGATACAACGTGCTGAGTCTGGCTCGTCGAGGACTAGTGGTACGGCAGACCGAGATGAGCAAACTCATTATTACATTACTGGAAGGCTCCATGAGGATTCTGGATCTGCTTTCACAACCAGGTCTTGTCTTCTTCCTCTTGTTGTCCAGGAAGTCCCAGACGAGCTGTGGGAGCTGCTGGAGTTGGAGAAGCTGAATTTGTCTCTTAACAATCTGAAGGTTCTTCCTCCTCAGCTGGCTCTGCTCTCCAATCTGGTGGTCCTCAACCTGTGGGGCAACCAGGTAAACTTCACCCTGCTGTTTCATTCCACTTCCCAAGTCCACTTTATTCCAAACACTTCCCACTGACCTTCTCACAAACAGGCCACATTAATGATACTCACACAGAGTGAATAAATTATTATTTATTATTGGTTCATTACTAGAAATTATGGAAAAATGGACAGACACTCTTCACCTTTTAAAATCCATGAATCTATTTGTCTTTTTACTAGTTTGACTTAAATGAATCGTAGCTTTGTGGGTCACGTTGGCAGGGAGGATGTGAACTGTGCAGAATGGTAGCAGCTCAGAAAGTGGAGTAACTGAGGTCAGACCTCAGCAGCCACATGAACACCTTCTGTCTAGGGCCGGATTCTTCTTATTCACTTTACAGTGAATCTGACACTGTGCGGCAGAGCAGGACACTGGTTCTGTTATGTGAACTCTACATCTCTGCGAGACGTGGAAGCAGTGCCAGTCCTTCAGTTCTGACTGAGCAGCAGAGGTGGAGATGCCATGACTGGATTGGATCCTACATCTCCTATGATGCAGCTGGGTGGTGTTTTTCATCTGAGCCCCCGGGCCTGGTAAACAGCTCTAATTACTGTCAGGGTTATTTTCTCAGACAAAGTTCCCCAGAGCCGCAGAGGGCAGCATGCAGCTGTTTTTAGAAGTGTGGGGAGTAAACTGATCTGCGTTTGGTGGAATGATCCTTTAAATATCTCATTATCACATGAAACTAAAACCAGTCTTTATAGGCTAAGGTATGAGTCCGTCAGTGCGCCCACTGCAAGGCAGCGGTCCTACCTCTCCCTGAGCCGCTGCTGGGTGTCCTGGGTAAATAAAGATTATAATCCCTTCTTTAATCCACAAGGATTCAGGATCCAGTTTCTGTCCTCTGTCCTTTAACAACGCACCCTAAAAGCAACCATGTTCCTGACAGCCACAGTCCTGCTCTCTAGTCTTAACCTCTTCTTCAGATGATTTAGCTGTGAACTCAGGATAAAAATTAAACTAATTAATTTGATAATTTTTTTAACAAAATGTTTTCAAATTTAAAATTCAGTATTTTGCAGATCCACTTGTTGAGGTTGAATCTTTGTATCATGTGGATCTGTATTGTTACTTGTTTTTAACAAAGACCAGGACCTTTGCTATGATGACAGCCCTGGTGTGAGGACTGGATGTTTTTTGTTTGTCGTGTGCAGCTGAGCAGCCTGCCGGCAGAGATCGGCCAGCTGAGGAGACTACGAGTTTTATTTGCTTACAGAAACAAGCTGACTGAAGTTCCTGAAGAGCTGGGAGCCTGCAAACAGCTGGAGGTACCGCTGGAAAAACTTCTACTATATAGAGCTAAAAATAGCTCTAGATTTAAGGTGGAAATGGTTTCAAAATCATCTGACTGAGTCTATTAAAGTACAGTGCATTTAATGATCCAAAGGACATTGTTGATTGAAACTTGCTGAAATTTAAACACATGGCTTTTACTCTTGTACACTGTAGGAAGAGCTTAACCATCCAAGATTTAACAGATCAAGTTTCAGCTGAGTGTCAGCTGCATGGTGGTGTAACAAGATGTATATCCTAAAATTAAGGCCTAAATGAAACAAGAGTAGAATAAAACCTAGACCTTACATGGTTCCTTCAGGTACTCCAAAATGGACGAAACCAGAGTTACTAAATTCAGCAGGTTTGGACTTTAGTTATTTCCATTCTCTCTCTATCCCCTCTGTCTAAAAGTGTTTCTGTCGGTCAGGTGCTGAGTTTGGCCAACAACCAGCTGTCCTCGCTGCCGGCTTCTCTCTCCAATCTGACGAGACTGAAGAAACTCAATCTGAGCCACAACCACATAGTTCACATCCCAGGCTGCGTCTACAACATGAAGGCACTGGTATGGCACACGGTGCTGTCACTGGGTGGATCCTGGTCAGGTCCCCCATGTATCTCATCACTGAGGTTTCTCATTCACCTCCTCCAGGTGTTCCTGCACCTGGCCTGTAACCGTTTGGAGAACCTGGCAGAGAACATCCAGGCCCTGGTGGAGTTAAAGATCCTCATTGTGGAGGGAAACAGCCTCCACTCTCTGCCCAAGGCCCTCTGCTGCCTCACCAGGTGAGCCCACTTTACCAGGTAATCTCATCTGCCCAGGTAAATACACTGGAGGTAAGCTCTTCTCATCAGGTAACCTCCGTCTTATCAGGTAACCCACCCTTCGGTGGGTTGAACACAGTAACCTACAATCTGTCACCTGACAGGTGTGTGAACTCCTCAAAGTCAGAAAAAAAAATCTGATTTGGTGTGATTTGATTCTGGGCATTTGTTCGGAGTCATAGGTGCTGGAAAGCTATTGAGACCCACCTGTCTGGAACATAGCTGCTGCATACTGAAGCAGTTGTTACGGCTCAGTGGTTGGAAGGATGGAATCGCAGAATCAGTTGATAAGCTGCTTCTTAAATGTGAAACTGAACACAACAGGTTCCTAAATAATAAAATGTCACAAAGCACAAAAAAGGCAACAGTTGCTGCCTGGATCAGATAAAAAGAGTCTGCTTCAAAATCTCACTGTGGCCTTAGAGGAAGGCTAAATGTGTCAGTTTCCTCTGAGTTTATGTTGTTTTTGCAGTTACACAGTCTGACAGCAGGTGGCACTGCAGCACCTGTTTGATGCCGTGTGGTTTGATTTCCTGCAGGTTGGAGCTGCTGAACCTGGACTTTAACGACATTAAGGACGTTCCACAGGTGAGGTCCTTCTCAGAGCAGCTGCAGAGACGCTCAGAAAAGAAAATGTGGTTTGGACACTGGTGATGATGATGATGATGATGATGATGATGATGATGATGACAATGATGGTAATGCTCTGTTCAGGAAATGCACCAGTTGTCCCGTCTGGAGAAGCTGGCCTGCCATCCTCTGGACAAAGGACTCCACATCATCCACAACCCTCTGCTGAAGCCTGTGAAGGAGGTCTTGGAAGGGGGGCTATCTGCCCTCTTCAGCTACCTGAAAGCTGGGTAGAGCTGGGGGTGGAGCTTTAACAAAGCTTCTGACTAAACTTTGACCTGTGACATCTGACAGGAGGTGGGTGAGGACTGAGGGTGAGGACTGAGGGTGAGGACTGGGGTGAGGACTGAGGGTGAGGACATGGGTGAGGACTGAGGGTGATGATCATGTGTTTCTGCTCTGTGAACTGTTTCTTTGACTGTGATGATGATGGACTGAGCCTCCATGTTGAAACTGATGTGTATGAGGACAGTTAAACATCAGACCAGACAGTGGGACGTGTCCGTGTGTCTGGTTCTGGAGGTAGAGATGTCCTTCAGTTTGTCTTCAGTGGTGTAAAAGTCACAATTTCACAATTTGTGAAATAACACAATAACAAAAATAACATTTCACAATAAGTGTATCTGAAAACAAACAGTTGGTTTATAATGTGTTTCTATAATAACATTAATAATAATGTATGTTTTTATTATTATTATTAGTAGTAGCAGTAGTAGTAGCAGTAGTAGCAGTAGTAGTAGCAGTAGTAGTAGCAGTAGTAGCAGTAGTAGTAGCAGTAGTAGTTTCTGGGTCTGACTGTACTCACTTCGTCCAGCAGGGGGCATCACATCACTGCAGACTGAATAAAACACTTTTTATTAGTTTCATTGTTAAAGTTTTCTTAAACTCTTATTATTACTATTATAATTATTATAAACGACATTAAAATGATTTAATTTGCAGAGTCATGTGAAGAAAAACCTTGTTGATGTGTCTATGTGTGATGTGTTTCCTGAGCTCAGAGTGAAGCTGGACCAGACCAGCAGGCGGCAGCATCCTGAAGTCTAACAACTTATTTAGTTTGTACAGTATTTAATAAAAACCCAATTAGACACATGATCATTAATAAAAGAAATATACTGCAACTAAGTAACAATAAACTAAATTATAAACGTAAAAGAAAAGAGATTAAAATAAAGAAAACACAATAACAAACTGTAGAAACTATGATAAATGAAAACAATAAAAAAGTTTTAAAAAGCTAAATAAAACTATCAATAAAGGTTCAAAGTTAAAAATATAAGTACATAATATTGACAAAAGAAATAAAAGCTTAAA
>OMLM01013022.1:23430-36640 GCA_900302695.1 Helostoma temminkii
GAAGCTGACGGACACGCACAGACAGAAAGAGTTCACCACCTGAACAGTTAATTAAAAACAATAAAGGCCGCAATGGAAAGTGACACATTCTAACCCACTGTTTTAACTTCAGTTTCATTTGTACGTTTTTTTTAACAAACAGTACAGCTAGCCAGCTGCTGTAAACTCACCTTTGACCCTTCCTGTCTGGCTCAGTAACAGCAGTGGTTACTTGAGCTAAATGATGACTAAAGAGGAAAGAGGGAGCCGAAGTTAAAGCAGCTGCTCTCTTTCTTATTCTTGTGTCGTTTTGTTTGTCAGTTTTGTTGGCTTGTCTTCCTCCAACCATGTTGTTGCTCTTTTGAACTGATGGGGAGAAGTGTACTTGCTGGGATTTTTCTCATCTGTTTGTGTGAGGACTTTTGGTGACTTTGTTTGGAGGCGCACATTACCATGAATGCAGCATTGTTTTTCAGCTAGCATGCTATTACCTACTAGCTATTGGCCATGCAAAACACAGGCCTGCTATCAGGAGAGAGATGCACTAAAATCACCAGAATCCTCCAGTGAATCTGAGGTCTATTAGGAGCTGAGGTGGTAGAGGTGAAGAGCTGGAAAGAAGCATCGTCTTTATACATGGCAACAGCTAGCATGCTATTAGCTACCAGCTCTCAGCACTACAAAAACACGGGCTGATCCCAGGAGAAATCCACCAAAAATCCTCCAGAAGATCTGAAATCCAGCAAGAGGCAGAGGTGTAGAGCTGGAGAGAAGTGCTGAGAAAAAAAATGGACATCATCTGTTCTGATCAAGGACCAGAATGGGACATGGCTAAAGGAACCCAATGCTGGATGGTTTTCAGCTGGCGAACAGACAAGCAAGGCCCTGCTGCCATTGGGCTTGTCAGTCTGTGTAACTGCAGTCTGAGCAGCCTGATTTGTGTCATCACAAATATACTTGGCTGCTGTAGTTTTGGGATGAAGACACCACTGAAATAACTGCAGGTGGGGTTTTTTTTGTTTGTTTTTTTTAGCCTGGTGCAGGATTAGAAATAATCCATTAGTGTTGCTTCACCGATGTCAGGACACTGTGCTACATCTGTAAAAGTCTTTTTTGTGCTACTTCTGTCATAGAGAGAAGCAAGAAGTCAAACTTCTGCTTTAGTCAGTTTAACGCCCCAGTGGTATTCTGTACCAGTTCATGTTTCTACCTGTTATTGTACTATATCATTCTGCTTAGAGTGAATACCTCTTAGAAAAATGCCTGTTAGTACTTCCTAATATTCAAAAGTATTTCATGTCAAATGTTGATCAGTAAAAAGATTGTGGATCATGTTGGTTTATGGTAATAAGTATAAGAACATAAATGTAAAATAAAAATGTATAAAATATAAAAGTAAGTAACCAACACTAATACATAGACAAGCTGTCAAACAAAACACTGCAAAATGTCTGAGCATAACAAATCTTTTACATTTTTTATTTTTGAATAGCAGTATAGTTTTATTGTTTTATTGATTGATCTAAACAATTTTGTCTCAAAATGAAAAATGAGTGCATGAACCCTAAATTACATCAATACGTACATACATACACAGTTGGCTAACTAACCTCAACCTGCTATAAAACCTAACCATATATTGTAGAGATATTTTTGTTTTTTTGATAAATGGAATAGTTATTAAATAAAGTTTTGTCTTTAAAAACAGTCCAAGTTTTCTGTTGCTTTACTGGCACCAGTAAATAACATGGTAGCAAGGTCCATACACAGTTTCACAGCAGCACCAAATGCAAACAAATATGAATGGTTATGGCATGATTGGATCAACTGTATGATGATATCGCATTGAGCTGTGCAGTCGTTGAGAAGGTGTCAACCTGCTGAATGTGCTTTCCACTGCCATGGAACACTGGGGACTTAGACACATGACGTCAACATGATGCTAGCCAAGTACCTGGACTGTACGTCTTGGTATTTTAGTTTACATACAAATATTTATGGCAGTGGTTCATTTAGCAGTGTATTTAAACTAAATAGAAGTTCTGATTGCATGATATGATGGGAATAAGCTATTTTCTGACTCCCCCGTGTGTGTGTGTGTGTGTGTGTGTGTGTGTGTGTGTGCGCGCGCGTGCGTGCGTGCGTGCGTGCGTGCGTGTTAAAATTTGAATTGATAATGGCCAAATGGAAAGTGACACATTCAGACTCAGTGACACAGTCGTATGCTGTACCAATTCGTCTTTGTTCATTTTATTGTACTATATCCTTCTGCTTAGAGTGAAGACCCATTAGAGAAATGCCTATTTTTACTTTCTAATGTGCAAAAATGTTTATCAGTAATTAGAACGTGGTGCATGTTGGTTTGTGGTTAAAGGTATAGAAAATAAAGGTAAGTAACCAGTCAGACAAACAAAAAACTAACACTAATGCATAGATTAATGGTCCAACATGAAAACTCTTAACACTTCGAAATGTCATATATAACCAGGCAGGTTTGACTTTTTTTTCCCTTAATAAATAAAATCACCATTAAAAGTGGTGCTTTGTATTGACTATTATCTTTGTGTAATATAAAAATTTGTTCAATCAATTCAAGTCAATTATATGTGACAAATATGCAAAATAGAAAAATCAGGAAGGGGACAAACCTTTTCACTGCACTGTATGTAAGTTAATTTCTGCTATATCAACTATGTATGAATGATGCCAGATCTCCTGTCTTTTTGGTTAACAAAGATGTTGTTTTTAACTTTATTAACCGTTACTGACATTGTTAAATAATGAGTTGCAAAAAAAGACAATGTGTGACTGCAGCTTTTATTCACTGTTATTGACCAAACCACCACTTTTTTCTTATTCTATGAAAATTGAGAACACCAATGCTTGCAGATATTTTTAATGCTGTGATCGATGTATAGCAAAACTTATTTTCTCATAATAATGAGTTAATTTATCTTTCTTCTTATCTTTTTCTCAACTTTTTAAACTAAAAATAAGGCTCTAATTCAATTAATCACACCTATAAGTCCAATCCAACTGCTTATCCTATTAAAACATATAAAGAGATCACAGCTGGCACTCAGCATGAGGCAAAGTACACTCTCCGATAGTGATTGTGAAAAGTGTATTCAGCCTAAATTAATATAAGAATACTCATCTGATTTTCACTCACATTTTTCACAAGCTCTTCATTCATAGCAACTTTTGCACCAGAATACAAATCCTTGCATCAATCACTGCATGTGTCATCATAGAGACAAAGTTATTCACTAAATTTTTTAAAAGGAACTTCATTATAATGGTCTTCATAGTTTGATATTTCTAAGCCTTTTATCTAACATGTAATTAACAATATCTAGTAACGTCTATAAAGATTCTCAATCTTCCAGGTGAAGTTATCTGGAAGTGGAATCGTGGCTTCAGCAAGTAGCTCCAGCAGTCTGGTGATGAAGCTAGTTGGATAAGTAGCAAAACATTTTGAACTAACTAGAAAGATGTCCATTTACCATGACCTACCTTTCAGATAACCAGTAACTGTCTCAATCTGAGAAGGTTACAGTGATTAAACAGATAAAGCTTTCTTTTCACACATCCATCCATATTTGTCATCACAGCTCACTGATTGCCATGGTTGGTTCTGGAGAGAAATTACACAGGAATTATTGTTAGGAGGTGAAGACATCCAGGAGCTGACGGAGGAGGATTATGGTTAGATCAAGTCTGGAGATTTAGATTTTTGGTGAAGTGTTTATGAATGAGTCATTTACCAGTTAGTCGGAGAACTTCCATCAAGCCACTTCCATGTTCCATTTTCAGCTCTCAGGCCAATCCAGTATCCATTCATCCATGGTTGTGCCCAACTGTTTTCAGTGGTGAATGCCTGAGAACAACAGAGATATTTAAACACTGTAATCTGCAAACTTAATGTGTTGAACTTTTTGATTCCATATTGGCTGTCATGAAAAGTAATGTTTTGTCTTTACCTTCTCTGCTTTGTTTACTACAACTGAATTCAATCTGAATTCATTCTTCTGCAGTTTTCTCGAGCTCCTTCCCAGGTTCTTTGATTAGAAGGTTGAGCATCATTAATCGCATAGCAACTGGACTGGGAGAGGTACCAACCACTCTGACATGGTTGACACCGTCTTCCTGAAACAACAGAGAACAACTAATAAATCACATTATTGCATTGTGATATGAGTAATGGTTTTATTGGATATAATTAATGTGATCTTAACATACCAGCGCTTCCTTTGGGACAATAGTTATCAATAGATCACTGAGCTTGGTAGACATTTTGATCATTCCAGGTTGCCTCCATTTTGTTTACTTGTTCTGTTAAGTTGTTTATCTTCATCTCCAGCTCCTGGTTTTGTGCCTTCAACTGCTGGTTGTCTTCAGTCAGCTTCTGCTTGTCTGTAGTCATCTGGTGGTTTTCTGCTGTCAGCCTCTGGTTGTTTGCAGTCAGCTTGGTGCGTTTTTCAAAAATGGCAAAGGTAACTGGAGTGACAGACACATGAAGATTTGAGGCTTTGAGACTTTGCTACGAAACAGCACTTCCTATAATCATAAAGTCTATTACTTTCACCAGATAACATGTTTCAGAGTCAATTAAATATATGTAAAATACATTACATTGTATAAGAATAATAAACGGGATATTTTCTTGGCACACTTTGGGCCCATTGGTACCAATTGAGCATTGTCAACGCCACAGCCTACCTGAGTATTGTTGCTGACCATGTCCATCCCTTTATGATCACAGTGTACCCATCTTCTGATGGCTACTTCCAGCAGGATAACGTGCCATGTCATAAAGCGCTGATCATCTCAGACTGCTTTCTTGAACATGATCATGTCAATATGGACCAAAATCTCTGAGGAATGTTTCCAGTACCTTGTTGAATCTATGCCACGAAGGATTAAGGCATTTCTGAAGGCAAAAGGGGGTCCAACCCGGTACTAGTAAGGTGTACCTAATAAAGTGGCCGGTGAGTGTATATGTAATTATTTTAAAAATGCAACCTTTGTATGGCTTGCATTGAAGCTTATCTGAGTCGACGGTTGTATGTACCATCCAATCAGTAGGGGTGTCTTGGTACAGCATATCGTTCACTATACAGGACACTTCTGATACAGTTCAATTCAACTGATATTAAGTTCTCAGTTTTATTTTAAATTCTATTTAAATTGGATGAACTGCTGTTTAAAGAGAATTTACTGCATGTATTTTCAGTTTTTAAGCTTAAATTGTGTATCAATGGGGCTGCAGAATAAAATAAAATAATAAAATAAAAGCCTAAATTAAGCATATTATGGACACTTTAATTGACTTAAACAGGCTTTTAGAAAATAGCGTAAATACATGTGTGAATAAAACATTTCACTATGTAAACTGATAAAAAATTAGCCTTGCTAAGTTTTAATCTAGTACATGTTAAGTCTCTTATCTGTGGACAAAGAAACATTTGGATTTCTGATGGTAACAGTCAGCCCCTGTGTTTTTCTGTTCATCCTGAACAAAGTAGTAGTTAAAACATGAAAGCTGGAAGAGCAATGTAAAAGTCTCGGTCTCTCTCTCTTGTGACAGAACTGGTAAACTTCTCCTTTAATCAGTGTAACACCCCCTGTGGTATGCTGTACTAGTTCATGTTTCCACATTTTATTCTACCATATGTTTTACCTGAGAGTGGAGACTTATTGCAGAAATGACTGGAGAAATTGAACATTAACTGTACACCAAGTCTTAGTGGTCAAAACTTGTTTTATCATGAACTGGTATAAGAGGATATTACAAATATTGAACATTGCAATATTTTGTAATACTGTCTTGATTCTCAAAAATACTGAAATTTGATTTAAAAGTGAACATGCAAAGATTTGTAGTAGACAGTGGTTTATTTTGTGTTGTTTAAACTAAGTAGTATTTCTATTTGTATAAAAGACTCCTTTAACACTGTTACGCCACACAGGGTTGTATTCCTTATACCATGACAGAACACCTAAAGTTATACTGTCAAAGAATCTCAATATATCGCCTTTTTTATTGAATCCTAACTCCTGTATCCTACGTGTACGTATTGTCAGATTGTAGCCAATACACAGTTCTAATATAAAGGCAACGCTGATCAGTAATATGATTGATGTACATGTTGAGATATTTGGACAGAGATGTAGAAGAAAACATTTAACATAACTAAGAAATGGATAAATTCAAAAATGAAAACTTTCAGCACTGCAAAATGTCAGATATGCTGAACATAAAATATCCCTTACATTTTTTTAATCAGAATTTTTGAATCAAAAGGAAAAGAGTGCATGAACCATAGATTACATCAATGCGTGTGGGGATGAATGTTTTGTTTGTTTTTTCTTTTGTTTGTTTTGATTTTTTGAGTCAGGTGCAGAATTAGAAATACTTCATTGGTGATGCAATGCCAGGGTCAGGACACCTTGTTAAATCTGTAAGTCTCTTGTGCTAGTTCTGTCTGTGGCTGAGAGAAGTCAAACTTATCCTTTAGTCAGTGTAACACCCCTGTGGAATTCTGTACCAGTTCATGTTTCTACGTTTTATTGTACCATATCGTTCTGCTTAGAGTGAAGACTTATTAGAGAAATGCATATTTTTACTTCTTAATATTTCGAACTTAGTATGACATGAAGGAGCGCATCCATATAAAATTTCATCAAGAGTACCTTAAAGTCTGATCTGACACTTACAGGGAGCCAATGAAGGGAAGCTAGGACTTGTGTAATATGATCAAACTTTCCTTCATTTGGTTAATTTGATCTAACTGTAACATTCTGAACCATTTGAAGACTTTTAGTTCTCAGTTGTGGCAAGCTGAGAACAGGATATTACAAAAATCCAGTCTACAGTGCATCTAGAAAGTATTCAGAGTGCTCCATTTTGTTATGTTACAGCCTTATTCCAAAATGGATACAGTTCATAATTTTAATTTTTTTCTACAAGCAATACAGAGTAATGACAGAGTTAAAGAAGGTTGTTTGAAATTCTTTGCAAAAAAATAATAATAAAATAAATAATAAAATAAAAAAATCACATGTACATAAGTATTCACAGCCTTTGTCATGACACTCAAAATTAAGGTCAGGTGCATCTTGTTTCCACTGATTATCCTAGAGATGTTTCTACAACTTGACTGGAGTCTACTCAAGGTTAATAGAACATTTAAGTGTAATATGATAAACTGGTTAACACGCTTAAGCAGCAGGTATGCTAACTCATCTAATTGCAGAAGGCAATTAGCAGTTAAAAATAAAATAACTTTTTACAAAAAGGCATTTCACACCTGCTTGCAAAAAGAACCAAAAATTTGAACTACTCTTGAAAATAGTAACTGAAGATGATGCATAGAAAAGTATCCATCCGCAGCACACGTTAATATAAATTAGGGCTAATTTAGGAGGAATAGAATGTGATTATTATAAATAATGGGTTTGGTCATGTTTCTAAATAATGCATCTAATAACATCTAATAAGCAAACATTAGTCTCCAATGAACTTCACTGCTATTTCCAACTTCTTATCAGACATATTACCAATTAGCAGTTGGTGTAGGTCACCTCTAGCGTTTTGATACTGGCTTGGTGTGTCACAGCCCCTAAAATTAGTTCATTAGTACAGCCACACATGACACTGAGACTGTCAGCTAAAACCCTAAATGATAACACTCTCTTACAGTTAAACTACCTTAGATGAAAGTGAAATCAGCTTTTTATTGAGAAGATTTTTACAATTAAATCTTTCTAATTGACCTATATTAGATAATTGTGATCATTTTGGGATATTTGTTTAAGGTTATGTCATTTTTTTTTGTTTCAAATTACATTCAGTATGTTGGAAACATTTGTCAGCAGCTTTTTGATCTGCAACTTCAGTGCTTTAACAGTTGGTAGAATGATTAAATGTAAATATGGTAAAAGTCTCTGTTACTGCTTCTGAACCGTTAAATACTCAGCATTAATATATATCTTATGATGTTTTTTGTTTAAAAGGAAATATGAACTCACCTTAGTGATGTAGTGATGAAAGCATTGTATAGGGTGTATAGACTGTGCCATAAACCACCTCCACCACCTCGGTGGGGGGTGCCTTGTCTTTGAGGTGCAGATCTTCCAACCTTTATTTAATCAGATAAAAACCCATTGAGATTAAGATCTCTTTTACAGGGGAGACCTGGCCAAGAGGTCAGCAGGACGTTTTTTAAATAAACATTACATACAACAAACTAAAATGAACAATAATTTATTATTATTTATTTCATACAAGTTAACATAATAGCATGTGCAGTGGTTGAACAAGAAGGTAATTAAAAAATTAGAAACACAAGCACTGTCCGATGGACTCTCATTGTCTGGTGATTAGGAAAGAATGGAAAGCTTTAAGTGAAATAAGTTGGAAGCTCTTCAGTTCTGTTTATAGAGTATTCCAAGCTAAGGGTGCGGCAAAACTAAATGCTTGTTTCCCCAATTTAATCCGAACACGAGGAACATTGAGCTGAAGAATGTCACTTGAACGCTGAGCGTACTGACTTTTGTTTTTTTGTTGAATACAAGGTAAATACAATGGAGCCATGCCAAGAAGAGCCTTGTAAAGCAGCAACATCCAGTTGGTATGCCTTTGAATACTCAGTGAAAGCCACTCAGCTTTGGCGTATAATTCACAGTGATGTGTTAGAAAACTACAACCCGTAACAAATCTCAAGGCACTGTGATAAACTGTATTTAAAGATTGAAGACATTTGGATGAGGCACTCATGTATAACACATCCCCATAATCAAGCAAAGGTAATAAGGTTGCCTTTAAAGGCCATTTACGTACTCTGAGGGAGAAACAGGATTTGTTACGATAATAAAACCCAACTTTACCCTCTATTTACAGAACAAGTTGTAAATAATATGTGCTTTAAAAGAAAGCTCCTGATCAAGTAGAAAACCCAGAAATTTATAACGGAAAACTAATTCTATTGGTTTTCCCTGGGCAGTTGTTATCGGTCAAGTATTCTCTAATAACTCACACGATTTTTAACATACCATGACTTTGGATTTATCAGCATTTAAAACCAGTATTAGTGTTTGTAAACGAAACTGGACAGTGTTAAAAGCAGATTGTAAGTATTCCAGATACAGAAAATACCCGGAGACAATGCTGAGAATAGAAGGAACACAACTGAAATTGTTCACACCAAAGTCTTCCAGAGACTTAAAACTGAAACAGTCGATGTATTTGGTCATTTTTCTGAGGTGATATTTTTTGAATCTGTGGTTTATGTAATATAAATAGGTTTGTTTTTTTATTTTTTGTGATGTTTACACAGTTTCATGCATTATACATCATATTAAAGTTAAAATAGTGACATCAGTTGAAAGTAAACCTAAAGGGGGTAAAACACCAAAGGAACATTATTTTGTATTTTTAACTTTACTTTGAAATGCTCGTTTGAAAAACAAATGACATCTTGGTTTTGTGCCAGTGCAATTCATACATGTTGAATAAACAGGTTTTTAATAGACATCATAGGCATTTATGCAACTGTGAGTCAGAACTCTAATCATGTATGCTAAGATAAGAAAACCTTTATTAGTCCCAAAATGGGGAAATCGCATTTTTACAACAGCTTAAGTACACTAGAATGTCAGAAAGATAGTCTGACCAAAGGGCCTTAATTAAAGACTAAAGACTAAACTGGCACAGTACAAGATGAATAATCTAAAAAACCTACTCCCAACCAGCAGTACCTGCAGAACACGTTTCATATCAGCAGTAGATGTTAGAGAACTGAGAAGAGGATGAACGATGCCACACTGTCAGGCTTTTTTTCCGTGTGTAGTTACTAATATCAAAGTCTGTATGTAACAGATCAAAGTAATATCAAAGTTTTATGTTCATAATATAATTGTCACAGTACTAGTAAATTATTTGTCATGTAGAAATATAGTTTCTACCAAAACCAGTGATCGATCTGGTTAGTGATGTTGGACTGCTATTATTCTGGCACAGCTGTACACACCAGAAAAATAAACAAACTCTAAGGCTAGCTAGCCCGGCAATGACAACCTATACCAAGTAGCCAGCGATTAGTTAACTGACCGCTAGCAAATTACACCCAGACAATTCTATCTGCTCTGTTAAAGACAAATCCACTTTAAAAACCTAATGATAATCCAACTGAAAACCCAGTTCTTATCTTTTCTGGCAGATCTGTGCATGTATCAGGCTGCTAAGCTTATTGTGGTGAAAAGATAACTAGCTCAATTAGCTGGCTAGCAAGGTAAAGTATATTCATATTTTTATTGCAGTGCTACTGTATGTAAGGGAAGTCCTGCAGAAGTTATTGATACAAAAGCAGTCAGAGATGGAAATACTACTATGACTACAAGTGCAAGTACCACTTCAAATACTTTACTCAAGTTAAACTACCGAGTAAATGATCTTTATTCAAAGTAGTAGTACTCACCATAAAAAATAAAAATATGCAGTCTAATGACAGATGGCGTTAAAGTTAAATACTAATGACTGATGGTGTTTATGACATAAATATGCAAGTTTAGTCAGATTTGGTTTAAAACATTTTAATGGTGAAATACAAAGCAAAAAAAGTGTATATTATACTGCATTTATTAACAAACTAAAAAATATCTGCTTTAGAACAGGTGGTAAAGGTGGAGCTTTGTTCATAATATTTATTCATTCATTCATTCATTCATCTTCTATACCGCTTAGTCCCCGCAGGGGTCACGGGTGTGCTGGAGCCTATCCCAGCCAGCTTATGGGCGAGAGGCAGGGTACACCCTGGACAGGTCGCCAGTCTATCGCAGGGCCACATATAGACGAAGCATGTCTTTGGACTGTGGGAGGAAGCTGGAGTAACCGGAGAGAACCCACGTGAACACGGGGAGAACATGCAAACTCAAACAGAAAGACCCTGGGCCCACCCCGGGAATCAGGACCAAATAAAAGTTGAGTAAAAAGTGCAATAATTCTGTATGATTATGATTATGATGTTCATTAATACCCTAACTATTTCTTCATCATTATGATTAAAGGGAGAGGTGCTTAAAATACCCAGCTGGCATTTTATCAGTGAATCATAGGCGATTCAGCGTCATGTAAAAATTTTGAATGACCACTGAATTTTGTTTTTTTTGTCCAATAATAATAATGGTAATAATAATGTTATGTCAGTTAAAACGTTTAATTTACCTTATTATCTAAATATACAATTTTAATGGCATAAAAATTATTGTAATTATTTAAAAGGAAAACAATGCTTTTGTATATGTCATTTTTACATACAAATCTTACCATAATTTCAACGTTGATTTATAAGTATTTTGTTAACCTTTTTACAACATTAGCATTAATTGTTGTTCCAACTTTGAATTAACGCCAAAATAACAACTGACATTATTTCAACCATATTTCAACATTGAAGGGCGGTCATGTGCCAGCTGGGTACACGGTCAAACCTAAAGCAAAAGTGCTAGAAAAAACTATAAGTACACTTTTAAATTGTTCTACTCAAGTAAAGGTACTAAGTACTACCTCTAAATTATTTCAAAATTAAATTAAGTGCAATTAAAAGCGCGCCACTAAGAAAACACTATTTTAAAGTTAAAGTTATTAATAAAACAAGGGTCAAAGATCTGTTACATACAGACTGTGGAACCAAACCAGCAGCCGGTAAAGGGGGGCTGACTTTAACCACCTTATGTAGTAACAGGTGGTTAATCTGGAAATTATACATCAGTGATTTATTAGTTTATAAAGTTTTAATAATAATCTAAACCTGCAACAAGTAACTAGTAACTAAAGCTGCTTCACTATAAATGTAGTGAAAAAACAAAATACTTTAGACTCTAAAGTACAAGTATTACAAACTTGCACTTAACAGCATTACAGCATTTGAGTACATGTAGTTTTACCTCTGATGAAATGATCATAATGATAGAAGAGGCATCTAAAGACTCAAGCACATGCAAACATCAATAATTAAATCACTTACAATTATTTAGAATTTCATAATAACTCGTAATAAGTTTTCTAACAGTTTTCTAAGGTTTCTAACACATTAATATTCTAGATACTGTGCTTTGCCTTTGCAATATTGGGTCAAAGATCACATCACATATTTGGGTGGCCAGCATAAAAACTTTTTCTCAGTTTCACCATTTGTTTAGTTGCTGCACTTTACCTTTGTAGGGCAGCATGCAGATATTTTAATGCTGTCATCTTGATCATCTCAAATCTTTTCCTTACAAAAACATAGTATACTAAAGTTCATTTCTTCAAGTGTACTTCAGTATACTTCAAGTATAGTAAGTATACTTATTTCTATGCACTCCTAGTATACTTGCAAGTATACTATTTTAATACTTATTGGGATTAAATTGGCCCACTTTTTAGTTTATATAAGTATACTTGATGTATACTACAGAGTTTTATATATAATGTTAGTTTACTAGTGATGTAATAATAATATACTTTCTAGATGATCAAAATACAATTTCTCCTACTCCACAGTTGATTGAAGTACACTCCTGAATAACTGTTGGTCTCATGCAGTATAACCTTCTACCATGTTGATGAACTGAAGCGCAGCTGTATCAATCATCAGAGCTCTGTAGTTGTAAAACGTCTAAAGTTACAGAGAGGCAGCTCCTGCTGACTGCTTAACCATTAATTACTGACCATATTTAGTCTCCTAAAAAAGGAAAACATGTCACAAATTTTTTTTAGAATATATTGGTTTATATTGTGTTTATCTTCTTTTTGTTCTTCCTTAAGAAAAAGAAGTATATCCAAGAGTACTATTACTTCTTTTAAAATAAAAATGAGCAAGTATACTTTCAGTATACTTTTTATGTACTTATCAGAAGTATACTAGACAAAGTAGTATTTATGTATCTTAACTGTAAACTGACAAGTATGCAGAAAAGTCTAAGTATACTGACAAGTACAAAAATACCCAGCATTTCAGTATACAGTATTCAGTTCACTTTATAAACAAACAACTGTTAATGTTATAAATTCATAATTTGTCACAAATTGTTGTGTGACATGGTGTTTTGCCTTTTAAACAGACTAAATATGGTCAGTAAAATTATAACTAAACTAAATAAAATTATGAACCTAAACCATTAGTAAGAAGGGTGAGCAGTCAGTAGGAGCTGCCTCTCAGTGACTTCAAAAATAATGGAAATGAAA
>OMLM01013024.1:1756-18086 GCA_900302695.1 Helostoma temminkii
TCAGCTGTTTTCCTTTCATGCCATTGGCTCCCCTTTGCTTTTCTCTTTTATTCGACCTCTACTCTTCCTCCTCCTCCTCTGGTCTAAACCAGAAATGAACAAGCCATCTTTGTCTCCTCTGTTTTTAGCCGTCTGGCCCTCAGCTTCATGCATAATGTTCCCCAGGCCCCAAAACAAGCTCTTTGTCAACCTGGGAACACAAACACACACACAGCTACCAATAATGTGACTCCAATTTGTAAAGTCAGCCCATAAAAGCAGCATGTTGGTGTTTGACTAAGGATATGTATGCAGAGAGAATCCTGTCTAATTAGTTCCAGACAGCTTCGAGAAACACTCCTGGAGGGAGAAACAGCAAAAGAGAAGAGAGGAGGGGAGAGAGAGAGAGAGAGAGAGAGAGAGAGAGAGAGAGAGAGAGAGAGAGCAAGTGAAAAACAATGTTTGTCCTATTGTCTTGTCATTTTGATAAATGAAAGCTGAATGAATGCAGAAGGATGAAAGCCTGTAAATGAAAAAAGACAAAAGGTCTGAGGTCCCGCTAGTGGCTCAGCCTTAGGGTAGAAGTTAAATTACAGTTTGTAATTGATCCCTGGATTGACTGTGTTAGGAGAGCTAGATGCAGGGATAACCTGGCACTCCCCAGATGACCTGTGTCTAGAAGAGTCATATGCACCCATGTAAGTGCTGGAGGTGTGTAAGTCATGAGGACAACAAGAGACAGGACTGCACAACTGTGCTCAGGGGGATAACTTATGGAGAAAACTGGAGATAAGACCAACACCTACCACAAGGACAAAGAGATGGTTATATCTTCATATGCAACATGATAGTGAACATCTGCTGTATTAGTATAACAGGACTCGTGGGAGACGAGCAACCTCATCATTCTGTTGTTTGCTGTACCGGTTCTAAGGGCCCAATGTCAATCTAGCAGGCATCTTCTTTGGTCCACACCACAATATCTCAACAAGTACAGAATATATGTTGGGCAAACATTCTTCATTCACAGATGACAAATCCTGCTGACTTTTCACTTTTCACATTGCTGTGACGTTTGGCTCAGATGTTTGCATCTTTCTCTGGATGAATCCTTTAAATGTTCATGTTGGACTGAGATCATCAACCATCGTTCTATTCCTCTGTGCCAACAACAGCCATCACAGGACGCCTCATGTTTTCAGGTTCTGTCCGTCCTGTTCTTGTGGATGCGATATCATAGTAATGCCTTTAAGCAGGGATGTCAAACTCGAGTCCTCGAGGGCCACTGTCCTGCTTGTTCTCGAGTCCTTTGGACTCAACCATAAACATACCTCATGGATGCATATTTTATTCACAATAGAACATAGAAAACATATTAAATGTTTAATGTACCATTTAAGAATAAATAAGGTCATCGTGAGATTGATGGCAGCGACAAATAAAAAAGTTAAAACAGGGCCATGGTTACCACAGTGCAGTGTCCACTCTTTTATTAAAGATCTCACATTAAACCTTTTTGGGGGACACTGCCATGTTTGTAAATGTTCATGCTGATAAACCATCTAGATCCTCGATTCTGGCAGAGGCTGTAGTGGACGGCATTTGCCCAGAGCGTTTGTGATTCTCCCTATTTAACAGTGTCGGTGAGGGGAAAGTCTGGACTGATACACTTTGGGTCTGGACTCTACCAAACTGGCAAATGTTAAAGAAAAGAAGGCAGTCCACTGCTAACCCAGTTGGAGTGTGTCTACATAGACCCAAGCACCACATTAATGTATACAAATGACTAAAAAGTGGATTTTGCATAATAGGAGACTCTTAACAACAGTCTGTAAACATCTGGCAGCTGACTAGAACGGTTGCTGGAGTTTTGAGAGAGGAATGTCGTCCCATTCTTGCCTGATTCAGGATTCTAACTGCTTCCTGGGTCTTTTATGTATATTGCGGTTCAAGAGTCACCAAATATTTTCACTAACCCTAACCCTAGAGAGGGGCATCCTGTCTGGTCCAGTCATTCAGAAGAGCTACTGTAGCACAAACTACTGAACAAAGTAACGCTATGACCAACAGGTGTCAGAACACACAGTGAGGTACGTAGTGCAATCAGTGAGAAGATGGCACCAGGATGCACTATGGGAATCTAATCCAATCTATCCACCTCGCAGCTTACACGGCTGACATGCTGCTATCGGAGGACACCTTAGAGGTATGTGGAGTCCACATGTCACAGATGTTTTAGTGGCAGAGGGAGACCTGCACAACATAGAGCAGGTTAATATTGTGGCTGACTGGTGTGTGGCACATTACACTAACAACAGAACAAAGTAATTTTAATAAAACAGATTTATTTCCCAGGACTTTGCATAGTAAACAATGAATAAGTAACTGTGTAGGTGTACAATACCAACTCCTCTGTAAAGTCTCAAAAACAGGGAATGTGATCTGAGGTAAAGTCCAAACATATCAGGGAAGAACTAATACTTCATTTAACCTAAGTTAATTAAAAAAACCTGACATTTTAAGTCAACTTTGTTGCATTTTCTCAGACACTTGACAGAGTTCTTCACTGCACATCAGCTTCCCTAAGCCTGTTAACAACCTGTTGTTAACTTAGCTTTTAAGAGCTCTTCTTTAAACGGCTCATGTGACAGATGCCCAGAAAACAATTCACAAAGAGCTTTAGAGAAACGCTGCAGCTAAATATATGACAGGTGTTCAGAAAAAGATTATTTACTGACGTTTATATGCATTAAATATATATAAATTAACCTTTCTGGTGATTGACATTAGCTTGGTGGCCATTCACAACGCCTAAACACAGTGCAAAATATTTCTGTATCCAGTAAACTGAGCAGGAATATGTCCGAGATGAAACACACAAACACAAAATAAGAATCTGCGTGACAGGTTCCCCTCAGTCAGTCATATGTGAATAATCTGAGACTTATTTTCTGTATTTTCTCCCTAACCTAAAACGCAGACAATGTTTTAAAAGATATGACAACAGACACAAAGAAAGATAAAGCAAACAAAACACTAGAAAGCAGGAAAAAAAGGATCAACATCAGAGTTTAAAAACTACAAGGGAATTTCAAGTTTTCAAGAATTTTAAACTTGACATCTATGATGTTAACTGTTTAAGAACAAACATATTTAACATGTCAAGCATTGCTCCCAATGTCATCATTCATATAAATTAACCTACAATCTAAATATCCCCATTATGGACCAGTGATCACACAATTGCATATCTTTCTCCCAAAATGCCCCGTGAAGCTTCATACCAACACACAATCACACTGACTGCAGGTCAGCATCAGCTGGAAACAGAAGGACAAATGAAGTATGTAAAAATATCTAAAGGAAAACACACGCACACAAAAAAATCTTCATAGAAATCAAACTAATGTAAACGGCTCTAAGGAGAGGAATCTGTTCACCTGCCTTCATCTAACTGTCAATAAACACTGCATACGCACAACACAAACATTAACCACTGTAGACGTCTCCCATCCTGCGTCAAGTCTCATACTAACACACAAATGAGACGACAGGAATAACAATGCTTCCAATGTAACAAGAAAAGATGAGGAGTGCAGTATCAGTGCAGTTATGACATGGTGCAGAAAAAAAATGACGTAGAGATGGAGGCTTGTACAGTGGAGACTGTGGCTTAGTTCAGTTCCTGATGCTGAAAGCTTTGGTCTTCTTGATGCTGAGGAGAGGAGGTTTGATCTTTGGCTTACTGTCGGTTTTATCTGTGGAGGGGAACCGACGAGTGTAGATGTCTGGGTACTGCTTCTGAAACTAAACACAAAGTCATGAGTGACTACGAAGTTACATTTGCTGAGTCTGTAAACCATGACAGTCTGTCTCTGTTAATATCACTTAGTGTTCATACAAAGGTAAAAAAAATAAAAACACAAGCTTAACAACCTGCTATGATCCTGTGCTAACAACTGTGTGATTAAAATAGACGCACACATGCAGGACTTCTCACCTGATTATATTACATAACACATTATTATAGGGTTGCGGTCGTATGTGTATATTTGTTAAACAGAATTCTGTGTAAAAATACTAAAGTCTGTCTTGTTACCTGCTTCAGTTTCTTGCGCCTCTCTTTCTCACTTAAGTTTTGGTTTGTCAGCAGGATTTCCAGTAACTCCTCCATGGCTTTGTGAGACGACTCCACTTTTTGCTGCTCAAACTCAGCGCCGCTAATCTGATGGCAGAACGCATACATCGGCACTGGAACGCAAACGGCCTCAGCAGCATCAGCATTTAAAACGTTGTCGATCGGGACCTGGGTTGGGAAAATAAAAAGCATCGGTAGAGGCAGGCAAAGCAGAAACTACCATTTTTGATCAACTCTGTGTTCATTCAGCTACTTCCACTGTTCTGTCCCACTACTACTATATCCACTGAGGTCCGATACTGCCCTTGTGTACTCATACTAGTAAAACTTCTCAGATACCGCACATGATGCCACTTCATGGCAGAATGTTATTCTCGTGTTGCATGAGCGGGTGGTGAAGGTAGAGAAATGTCAGAGGTGTAGAGATATTTTAAGTGTTAGAATAACACACAATGGCAGCAGCAGCAGAAACAACCCGCAGGCTGTTCTAATAACAGTTGCTGAAAGTACCAGATTCCAGCAGGGGGCAGTGTATTTACAAAATAAAGTCTTACTTTTGTTAACACTGTTCTTCTGTAAGTATTGTGTTTTGCTGTATGGTTGAAACGACAAAAGTTTATTACTGACATGTAACTTTAAGGTAGTGGCCCACTTGCTTCTGATCACTATTGCGTGTCGGTATCGTGTCATTAGAATTTACATATGAGATGAGTCAATAAACGTGAGAATGTCCTTCATTCATTGGTTCATGTCTACCCCATGTTTCTTATGCATTAACATACATTTGTGGTGGATACAATTTCCAGGTGTACCTGTACTGTGCGCAGGTACTGTATGTGGTCGTGGATGGCACTGAGTAGGTACTCTGGGACTGAGAGGATGCTTTGCTGGTGGTCCATTAGAAATGACACCAGCCTGGTGGCCAGCAGCTCGTCCAAATCACACTCCTCGGCACTACCCAGAACACAGCCAGAAAAAGTGTGAACCATCTGAAACAAGAATCACGGGAAGGAAACCAGCATTAACAGGTGACAAATGCACACCTATGCTGTTAGTTCTAGTAGGAAGATGGTCAGAACAGGTTAGTTTCTCACCAGTGTTCGGGTACCGATGACGGGGTGGAGGCGAGGCATGTCCACGTTCTGGCTGATGCGCGACATCATCCTCATGAGGAGCTGCAACTTCCTGCGGGAGGTGGGGGGCAGGAGGAGGGTGCAAAGCTGCAGCGCCTCAATAGCTACCCGCTCACAGTGAGGCTGGAGAAGGCCTATAGAAGGCAGACAGGAATGATCATAGAGGCAGGCGAGGAAACAAACTGTAGTAGAACCACTCGTGACCACATTCATCCATCACTGCTACATCACAGTCGCTACAGGAGAAATGATGGATGACTGGATGGATGAATGACTAGATTAATACGTGAGACAGTTATGATTTGTAAATTTTCAGTACTGTATTATTCTATCAAAGGTTTATTAAAGGTTATGCTTCACAGTTCATAATCCAGATACACATCACGGCCCTGCGCGCATTTGCCCAGGAACTTTGACTTGAATTGAAGAATAACTCAGGAAATTACTTACGAAAAGAACAGTGAAAACACAAACTTGTCAGATGGTAGAAAGTCCTGACAACCCACAAAGGCAGGTGACTGACTTTGCTGGAAGGTGCACTACAGAGATACCACCTACATCTTCACTCTGCAATCACCGAGCAGCACCACAGCTTGTCCTGGGTCAAGTTAAATTTTACAGAATGAATTGTGCTTTTGCTCTTTCATATGAAGTGTTGACACATATCCATGCATGATCCTAACCCTAACCAGTGGATCAGGAATACTGCTTTATAGCAAATATTTAATTACTTCTCTATGTCAAAAGGAGCAGAGGCTTTTAGAAATATAATATTATAAATATCTAAAATATATTAATCCCAGAGCTCACATTTATTTTCCTTTACCTCAGTCCACATTTTAGCATCAATCTGGATCCATCTAATGTTCAACCATCTAATCTGAAATTTAAATGCTCTATGCTCCATTTTCTTTCAGCCCTTTGTTCTGGAAATGCTGTATTTTTACAGGTGCCTCAATTAGGTGAAATATTTTCTGCAATTCATGTAAGTTTATCTAAGCAGACGTTTTTCTGAGTAAAGACTTAGCATGCTAGTGGTGGTTAGATGTTAGGTGGGATTAGTTTCATTAGACATCCACAAACAAGCAGACAGACAGAGGGGAGAAGGTCTTACTGTGCTCAGGTTTGGGTTGGGGGGGCTGGGAGCTGCTGGTGGACACACAGACAGGCGCTTTGAACAATGAAACAGGTCGAGACGGCTTGGACACATCCAGAGAGCTGAGGCAGCGCCGGACAGCAGCAGGTGCACGGAGCGTCCTAAGATTAGAGGTGCTGCAGGCGGGTCTGGGCCCACTGGCTCCTGGAGCAGCATGAGACCCTTGTGCTTTTGCGACAGCAGATGAAGAGAAGGTGGATGCAGAAAGAAAGGAGGAGGAGGAGGAGGGGTGGTAGGAAGATAACAAAGGAGGATGTGAAGCTGAGGAAGAGCAATGCTCGTCTGCGGGAGCGTTCACATTGAGGCAGCTGGTTGCTCGGCCTTGCCACATTGTCTCTTTGACGTCTTCCTCCCTGGTCTCTATGACAATGTCCAGACAGCTGCCAACGCTGTGTGGACGCAACCTCTGTGGGCCTGACCGCCCAACCACAGGAACTACAGACAGTCTATTTCTGATCGTACCTACTGGAGCGTTTTGACAAGTGATGGAATTTGCTCTGGATACAGATGCACAGTCAAAACCACTCTGTGGTGTTTTGACAAGGCTGTCGTCCTTGCTCCTACTGCTATATGCAGCAGATGTTAAGCTGTCGCTGGACATAAACAGCTGTTGTCGTGTAAGTGGGACAGAGTCGTCGAGGATGGTTTCAAGTGAGCAACTCCTAGTGTGATGTTTTGTGGAAACAGCTGTACTCAGGCTTGAGCAGCTACCACCAAAGTGACCGTCACCAGCTCCACTTCCTTTCATTGCTGCTAGCTGGGCCTGAATTTTCCCACCAAGCACTTCTCTCATTGGTGACTCCGTCTCATCACATGTGCCCTGTCTGATAAGCGACAGGAGGAGACACTCTGTGGAGCGAAATGATGTCTTGGCTGGAGGGGGAACTGAGGGGAGATCGGGCTTCTTGCGTTTCCCACGTTGGTGAGCGGCGGTTACGGTAACGTAACCACAAAACACTGAGAACGGATGCAGAAACACAGAAAGAGAGAGGGCAAAGCAGTGCAGGCAGAGCGTCAGTGCAAGCGTACGGTAAAGGGGAGGGAGAGGGTTCAGTTAGTTCAAACCTTTACTGTACATACAGAACCATCAGTAGGTCAGAGACAACACATAACAAGCACAGAGAGAACAGCTGCTTATTGTTAGGATTCCACAGGTGGTGACAACCAAAACCTCAGTTAGGGGTCAAAAGGTACTGGTAAGAGGTCAAGGCAAACAATCACAGTGGAAACAGAATGTCATGGTCATGGTCGAAAGTAACAGGAACTAGGTCACCTACCCAGGACGTTTATAAATAGTTCATACAGTTCGTATGTGAGTAATGGCTGTGGAAGGCTGTAGAAGTAATCCGACACGGTTTTGAAGACATCCCTCTCAAAGCCAGGGTACGATGGCTGCGCGCTGTCATACTTCGGCCCTGGAAACATACGCAAGGTTACTGCAGGAGTGAATAATATGTGAAAACCTTGACACTCATAGACCGGGAATGAAGTTAATTTCTTAACTTTGAATTCAAAATATCAAAATAAAAGTGGTGATATTCCTAAATCGTTGTAAATAACACACTTTTATAATAGTGTTTGAAAAGTCAAAGCACACACTACCAGTCAAAAGTTTGGACACACTGAGAAATCAACAATTTTCTAAAAGAAATTTACATTTTATAACATCTAACTGATCATAAATACAGTGTAGACATTGTTAATACTGTAAACTACAGCTGTTATTAAAGGACAATTTCCATAACTATACAGAGGGTAATAATCAGGGAACATTAGCACTGTCTTTCAATAGTAGTAAATCTATTCATTTTAAAGGAGACCATTAGAAAACTCTTGTGCAATGATGGCAACACAGCTGAGGACATGTATCTTCTCATGAAAAACATGGTAATTTCTATGTGTGCAAAACTTTGACTAGTAGTGTAGGAGGTGGAGAAATGTGCAAATTAGAGTTATTAGTATCTGTGATTGGTTGATTCCTTGAATTGGTCAGGCAGTACAGAGATGTCCACATAACTTGCTGATACTCACAGTTAGCCAGGCTCTTCATGGCAGACAAAACCCAGTGTGGCAGGTCATCTGAAAGGATAAACAGGTTGGACAGTATAGTCACTGTGGGCTTTAATACACATACCTAATAGTTTAAATAATGTAGTAATGGTTGATATTTTTGTGAATTACATTTCCTTATTAAGGGAACATGACATAAAAAGGATGTAATGGAAGAGTCAGGGTGGCTAAATACAGACATTTACAGAAAAAGATTATTTTCTTTGATAATAAACGTACTGGTCTTATCATCCAGTGTGACCACTCCATGCTTATTGACTTTGGTCATATTATGGATGATGTTCTGTGGGTTTACGCAACGCTGATCTAAAACTTCATCAAGAGACGCGATACCCAGAATCCTCTGCAGGCTGAAACACAACACACACACACGTTAAATCATCCTCATCCACCTTCTGGACTTTAACCTTCTGTCTCTGTTCTCTATGCATAAATATGCATAAAACCAAAAAATAAATGCTTTCAAATGGTTTATACTGGGTCAGGGTGATGTCTCTCCAGATGTCATGTTCATCCTCCGCCGTCAGCTCTCGTCTTTGCACCTGCTGCTCTCCTGTAGGCTGATTCTCTCCTTCTCCCTGTGTTTGGAGTGAAGGATCTACATTTTCCTGGAAGGAACAAACAGAAAACAAACCACCATCTCATAGTGCTTTTTCACATTTAGACTGGCAGTAAACTGGCAGTTTGTCTTGAAAGAAATTGACCTGTACCATGTATTGAGCAGCATACATATACATTTGCACAATTTACTTAAATAAGTAATAATTATAGTCAACCTAAATAAGATGCATACAATATGTCAGACTAGCTTACCAGCATTTCATTCTCTTGCTTTTTGAGAGTCCTAAACTTGAAGAAACCTTCCTTGTCTCTCAGTGAAGGTCTTTTCTTTATGGAGCTGCGGCCCGAAGCTGGAGCTGGACAGGGAATGGGCTTCAGAGGAGAAGAGGAGGGGAATCTGGGGAAAATATGGAACATGACTTGCCCAATCAATATCCATGTTCACATGTTTGTCAAGTGTTTTTTTAATAATTAAAAAGTGAATTTCTCTAAAACTTTGCCTACCTGTACAACACATTATTGTCCTCCAGATCCTCTGTGCCCCAGCGACCCTTCACATCTTCGATCACATGGTTCTTCAGAAACTTCTTCAGCAGCTGCACTGTCTGCTGCCTGGTGACATCGGGGCCAAAGTTGCTGTTGTTACGGAGCAGCTGGTGCAGCCACTCTACAGCTGAGGACGCCGTAAAGCAGGAGGCGTAGTGCCTGAAGTTTTGGCGATGTTTCCTGAGGGGCATACCAGCCCGAAAGAGACGAGTGACTTCATTCCACTAAAAGAAGAGAAAGAAGGAGTTAAGTACAGACTAACCTGTCGAGCAAGATGGCCAGATGCCATAACGTCCACTTTAATTTGAGTTCAGACCGCATGTGGAACATCCCTGACAACAACTACATTAGAGATAAAAAGGGGCAAATTCGGGTAGTTCAATTGAGCGCTGAGATGACCACTGCTAAAAACCCCACAGACCTACACTTCTTCAGGGTCTTTCAGATTACTCAACTGCAAACATATTTCATAATAAAAACGTTTTTACAGTGCAGTTGCTGCTAATTTGATGGCAACAGATCTACGTAGCAACACGTTCCTGGTTAATCCTTCAAATCCTTATTTTACAATAAAACACAATAAATGATTATCAAAATACTGGGCAAATAATTTTGCTATGCACAACTTAATCATTTTCACTCTTGCTGAGTCCAGATTTTCAAATGTCTTTTGTTTTATGCAACTATTCATTAAATATATAATTAGGTTTTGAAGACTAAAAAATATTTTTGTTGCCTGAAAAGCCTTTTGTGGGACTTTTGTGCCCCATATATGCACTGTAACCTTTATCCTCAACAGACTGTTTTCTGCTTCACATGCTGACTTACTGTACAGACTGAGGCTAATTCACAGAGACAAACACCTCAGCTGCGGGGTCTGTGACTTTAATTTGGGAAAAATGTGATTTGACCAAAACATTTTGTGTTAACTAAGCGTATATACAACAAAGAGATCTTTTTAAACTCACTGACAGGTCTGTGACTTATTTAGGATGCACATCTAACTATAATATCAAAGGAAAAACACGCAACGGGCAACTGTACTGTAGCTGGATTAAGTTAACTACGTTACCAGGAATAACAATACAATGTGATACTAGTTCTTAAAAACAGTTGTGTTGTTAGTGAGTTAATTCGTTTTTAATTTCATTTAAGATCACTGATATTGAGAACAGCTAAAAAGCGTTTTTAGAAATGCTAACGATAGTTTTCCACATTTATTAGCTAGCTAACTTAACGCTAGATGTTAGCTGTTCACCAGCTAGCTTAGCTACAGGCATCATCGGTTAACGCCAGTTAACTCACCAGTTTGGTAGCTCGGTACGGTCCAGGAGTGATAACATGCGAACTCATATTTAATCACAAGAAATACAGCACTAAAAAGTCCCTTTACCGATGACAATAAGTACAACTACCCATTACTCGGGGATGGATTTATTGAGCTGCTCCCTGCTACTGAACGGCACCACTGACGCTCCGCAGCCTGGCTGTTCGCCGTCTGTTCAAAATTACGAGCCGCCTCGTCCTGGCACGGGATTGGTCGGCGTCCTGACCACGTGACCGGCCTCGACGTGGCGACGGTGGAGGATCAAAACAAACTGAACAAAAAGTCTAAAAAGAGGAAATAAAGACCGCATTTACACACTGATACAAGCGGTAATGGGTCTTGTCGTTGCATTTGACTCATATATAAAGCGTTTAAGTTAAAGATGTAGCATGTACGGCAATGAATTTTTGGCTAAATGTTGCACATGTAGCAGTAACGTGCACTTACACAACTGTGCCTCCCAGTTTCTCATTTACTGCCTTTTACTGCATTCTGCATGCTGCATGCTCTTATACTACTCACATAAGCTATACAACTGCAGTACTGAAGGGCCCATATGTTTATCTTAATTTATTATTTTATTGAGGCCAGTTTTTATTATTTAAATAATGGTGCTGTTCTTTTTTATCTTATATAATCTTATACTATTTTATGTCTTTACCTGATTATCTTATCAAAAATCTCTGACATCTGGACGAAACTACAACTATAATGATCTGCATTATAAATAGACAATTAGTAATATGAAAGCAAATCACTTGTTTTGACGATAGATTATAGATATTATATTAAGTATTTTTTAAGCAATAATGCCAAAGGGCAGTGGTATCAGCTGTTTAGCTGTGAATATTTGCTAGGTTTGATTTTCTGTCTACTAAACTTAATGTGGCAACATATTCTACACTGTACAATCAATTAATTTTTAAATAAAACTTTTTAGTTTCATCAATTTGGTGAAAAAATATATGAACAGAAATAAAACTAGCATGACACAAAAATCCCTCCTCAAGACGAGGCCACGGGATTAAGGATGGAGAATTCAGCACTATTGTATTCACACTGAATTTACATTAGCATATCTTAACAGGGGGGAAAGTTTAGTGGCGTCAGTCAAAAGACAGTGGAGGTTAGAGGCATTTCAAAGGGATAGAGACTGGGAGGAGGGTTTAAATGCTATGGACATGCTAATGTCTGCAGTGAGAAAGGAAACCACACTAAAGGAGACAGATAGATAGATAGATAGATAGATAGATAGATAGATAGATAGATAGATAGATAGATAGATAGATAGATAGATAGATAGATAGTGATAATAAAAGGCTGTCCTGTTGTTCTGGGTAGAACAGAGTCATAGTACAGTGTGGTAGCTGTTGGCAGGACTTCCTGTACCCTTCCTTGTCACAGTAGAGCTGGAGAAATCTCTAGTGAAGCTGCTCCACTATTTGATATTAATAAATCTCTCACTATTGGCATCTTCCCCCTGTCATTCAAGCAGGCCCAGATTACTCCACTGCTTTAAAAAAGCCTTCTCTCGACCTTGTTGAGAATTACAGACCTCAAAGTCAACTTTATTGTCAAACAGACAATGCACCAGTAGTTCAAAGAAGTGCAAGTGCAATGTAAACAGTGGTAACATTAGAGAACACACAGACTGACGTGTAGAAATAAAGTGAAAAGTGCACAACAGGCAAGTATACAACACTTTAGACAGTGGATTAACATACATACATGTAGCATACACTTAAGAGACTAGAAGTCTTCAGAGATTGCACCAGATAGT
This sequence comes from Helostoma temminkii, assembly GCA_900302695.1. Lineage (NCBI taxonomy): Eukaryota > Metazoa > Chordata > Actinopteri > Anabantiformes > Helostomatidae > Helostoma > Helostoma temminkii. Next base: position 14,447 of record OMLM01013024.1, read on the forward strand.
AATAGATGAACAAAAAATACTGGCAACTGAGATAAATGCAAGTGGTGAAATGAATAGCAGCATGACAACAGTTACTAAAATATTTAAGATGAACTGCAAGTAAAAGGTGCAGATATTGGCACAAGTGCATGTGTGTATTATGAGATGGATCATGTGATTTGCTTTGTCTGATGGGAGCCTGGGAGTCTTGCTGTGGTGTGCTGCAGTAGCACTTGCCGGTTGGAAGGAGTGTAAACCGTCCATGTGCCGGGTGGGTCATGGACAGGTGGCAGGGGAGATTTGATGATCCTCTCCGCTGTTCTCACCACTCTTTGGAGGGCCTTTAAAGACTCCACAGCGCTGCCACAGATGGTGAGTGGGGTGTTTCTTCCTAAAGTCGACAGTAAGCTTCTTGGTTTTGCTGAGGTCGAGATGAAGATTTTTGCGGTCACACCAGTCGATGAGTTGACTGACCTCCTCTCTGTAAGCTGAGCTGTCCCCATCAGTAATGATGGAACAGTAGTGGTGTCATCCGTGCACTTAAGTTTGAGTTGTGCCATGGCACAGCAGGCATGTGTCATCAGCAGAGGACTCAACACACATCCCTGAAGGACCCCGGTGTTCATAATGGTGGTGAGTTTTTGCCAACTCTTACTGTCTGTGGTCTGTTAGTAAAGAAATCCAGTAACCAGTTGTATAGATGGGTGCTGATGCCAAGTAAACCAAGTTTATCCACCAGGTGCTGTCAATGAAAAGCATGCATCTTAATTCTACTTGATGTATCTGGCGCCTTTGACACAGGCATCTCTGGAACAGCTCTGCACTGGCTTTGGTCTTACTTATCTGGTTGAACGTTGAAGGTATCCTGGCAGGGACACGTTTCACAGCCTCTCTACCGGTGTGCCACAGGGCGCAGTTCTTGGTCCTCTTCTCTTTTCAGTCTATACTACATCTCTGGGTTATATCATCCACTTACATTATTTTTCCTATCATTGCTATGCTGATGACACACAGCTCCTCCTGTCTTTTCAAAGAAGAGAAAAAACTGTCATCACTGACATCGCTGCCTGTCTGTCTGACATCTCCGCTTGGATGAGAAAAAGACATGACTCTTGCCTACAGAGTGGTCAACTCAACTGCACCTGTCACACAAGTGAAACGTGGATATAAAAATTATTTTAAAGTAGAAAATAACTGGTATTATGTCAGAATTCAGCAGGTCACACTAAAGCTGCTAGTCATAAACTATTTTCTGCACTGTGTGTAATATGTGTGCTTCTTTATTATTATTACTTTCAACATTGTACATCCAAACTAAGAAGAAACACGTGGAATCATATAATAAACAACTCAGAATATCTTTTATACTTTCAAGTAGCTACCTGTGTGTGCGTGTTAGTATTTTGAGTGATTTAAACATTGTTCTTGTGCATTTTTGTGCTATTTGTACATACAGTAAGTCATGGGTGAGTTTATTTATTGAATAAAAAAAATGCACTTTTAAAGAGATGTTTTTAATGCAGGTGACAACTAGAAAACTAATAGTCAACTATTTTATTCAGTATTTTACTCAAGCTGCCCTGTACATTCAGAAATGTATATGTAATCAATTTCAGTTTCTATTAAAATAATACATGGAGAAATCACCACTTGTACTCACTGGAAAAGTATGAATGTGCATCAGTGCATCATCAAAGTATAGGTCATAAAATTAGAATTGACATAAATATAATAAGTAAAATTTTAAATGCATGACTTTTACTCGTAACATTACTTTGTGGCTTTCAGTTGAGTCAGTTATTATGAGTTATTGTCATGTTAACTTTTTCCATAGGCAGTTAAACTAAGCAGTGATAACCACTCCATGTGTCTAACACATAATAAGCCAATCCAGGGATGGAAGTTGTGTAAAAAGTGTAATTAATACATTTGTTGAATATATATGATCCCTTTATTTAATTTATTTCTGTTGACAAAACTGAAGGTAAAAGAGAAAAGCAAGAAACAAAACCTGCCGTGACCCGGATTCGAACCGGGGTTGCTGCGGCCACAACGCAGAGTACTAACCACTATACGATCACGGCGAGCTATGCAAGAGATGCCAGCAGGTGTCAATTAGTCGGAATAGTTCATCGCTACAACAATTAATACAATTAATACAATATGCCTTATTCAAAAAATCTGTAACGTCCAAAAACGTGATAAAATGGGTCATAAATTAAGTTAGAGTGTGTTAGTTAAACGCTTAGTTAAACAGCAGTTAGCGTCAACGCTTACGCTGACGGAAAGATCGCACATATTGATAGAGACGTCACCCAGTCGTGCGAATTGTGGATTGTTATCTGGTTTAATGTATACCCTTCTTGCTCCTGTTTCATACGTTTGAATAATATTTCTGGTTCTTAGTTTTACCTTCGTATTGGGTTTGATTTAGTCAAAATTAGTAAGAAAAAACTTTTGCTTTTAGTGGTGTCGAAAAATTACGTCCGAGTGACACATCTTTGTTTTTTTTATGTGTCTCAGACCTGTAGGCGTGGTTTGTGGCGGTTTAAAAAATGTTGACGATTGCGGATTGGTCGATGACCGTGTATTCGTATGGATTAGACGTATTCGCTCTGCCCATTGGACAAAGCGTAGGCACCCCTTGCTTATGATTGGCCGATTAGACAACACAACCAATTTTCAAACTGGAGCGTGTGTTGTTGAAGGAAGCGTGTTTTAACGTTTGCTGGTCGCAGTAGGATGTGTATTAGCAGCAGGGAATTTTGATTTCTAGCCTTCTAAAAACAGCTTACAACGTAACATGTAGCTTACTGCTAAGATCTATTTTTTAACGTTTAAAATGGCTGAAACAGCAACTTCGACACAGCGAGGATTTCTGGACTTCAGTCCAGTAAGAAGACACGACGCGAACAAGGAGAATAACATTCCGGTTTTGAGTTTGATCCAGTTCTCAAAGGCTCCTTTCGTAACATTTGGGTCAGTGAAGTTGGGCACATCTAAGTCGGCTGTTCTGCGCATTGAAAACCCGACAGAAGATGCAGAAGCGGAGGTTGTCGTTGAAAAGATCCCCTCGACTAAAGGCTTCTCTGTGGATCACAAAACCTTCACGGTTCAGGTACGATGCTCTGCCCGCTGCAAGGCTTCAGGTGGAGGATGTTAAGTCTGAACGTTAACATTACTCACACACTTTTCTCCCTTTGGGTTGTTGTGATATTTACACATCTATAAACTAAAAAACTTACTATTTTGACAGTGGGTTGTGCAGCAGGAACAGTTAAGTCATCCGTTTATTTGGCATCATGTTGCAATAATTCAGTGAATGAAAGTCTTATTAAGTTTTGCTGGAGATGAGGTGTTAAAGTGTTACATTTTACTGGATGGACCTGCAGCGGTCATGACTATATCATGGAAGAAAGATGAGCCAAAGAGCTTTTACATGCCAGAAGCTCCACAGCTGCATTAAAGCCTTTGCAACTGTGGGTGACATAAATTAAAACATCATTGTATCATCTAATCAGGGATTGCTTTTATTAACCATATTATTTTTTATTAACCATATTATTTATGAAGCATAAATGAAACTTAGGTGTGTAAGAATATATATATATATATATATATATATATATATAGTGATGTTATGTTTACGCATCGATTGTCA
>OMLM01013024.1:26497-38825 GCA_900302695.1 Helostoma temminkii
AACACAGGTGTTTGTGTGGAAGCCAGGGAGTCTGATAAGACCCCTGAGATACATGGTGGAAAAAATGAGAACTGTGTATAATGCTGACTGAATAGTGAAACATTTTTCAGAAAATTCTTGCATTAATTAGAGATTTGTATTGGGTTTTATCCACAACAACCCTAAATTAGACATTGGCAAAAAGTTTTTAAAGCAAACTACAGTAAGAAGTTTTACCCGGATAAATAATGTTTTACACGTGGCTCAGTTTTTACGTCTTTGCACAGATAAAAATACATTTCTTGTGTTTGTCATTTTGCGAACAGATCTGGACTCTCCATCCGTGGAATTTAAACAGCTACTGGAAAACGAGAAAAACAACTTCAGACTGGTCAACACCGCTGTGGCTTTCCTGGGTGGAGTTCCCGCCATGATCAACCCAGCTGACATGTCCAACACCATCCCCAACGAGAAGGTGAGAGACGGGAGGTTTTGTCTACGCTCCCCAGGAACACACAAGCACACGAGAGAGCTCAGTGTTGTTATAAAATGATAATGCCTTTATACTGAACACTCCTTTGTAAAAGCTTGCTGAAACCAGGTTTCCCATTTACATTAAAACTCAACTGACTGTAACCCAGTGACTCATGTAAACGCAGATAGACAGACAGCCATTCACACCTAGGGGCAATTTTGAGTCACCTGTGGGAGGAAACCAGAGAAAACCTGGAGAAAACACAGGTCCTTTTAGCTATGAGGTGAAGACCTAATACCACTGTGCTGCCTGAACTTTATATTTTCAACATCATTTCTGTGCAATAGATAAAATTACCAAACTACCAACAGTAATGTCTGTCTCCTGCACATCAACACTAAGGACTCACTGTGCACAGTTTTATCCCATTGAATGAATAAACCTTGTGTAGCTTTATAAAAGATATGTTGAGGTAATTGGTGTTGATGTAAATCACTGCTGCTCTGGCTCATCCACGTGTTTATTTGCAGGTTGTCATGTCCTACCTGTCCTTCCTGTGCGTTCGTCTGCTCGACCTGCGGAACGAGACCAGAGCAGCTCGGGTCATACAAGGCGCTTGGAGGAAATACAGGCTGAAGAAAGATCTCCAGCTCTACAAGGTCGGTCCAACGTTTGGCACAGCCGCGAAGTGATGTAGTTTTTATTGAATTTATTAAGTTCTGTTTATTGGTGCTCTTTGGACACTGAGAATCAACACTTGTCATTTATCTCTGGATGACAGCAAAATGAATTTGTCACATTGCACGCTGAAACGCTGTTTCAGATGTGAGTCTTCCTGCTGCTTTCCATTTTATTGTTTTATTGTTCGATCTTTTAATGACTTGTCAGAATAACTGTCAGTTATTTTATCACTGCTTTTTTGGTATTTAACTAAATAAACTATTTGCATGAAATGTTCCGATTTTTTTTTTTTTTTTTTCCCCTTTAATTTCATTTATTGTGTTATTGGAATGGAGCACTGTACTCTGTGACTTGTGTTGGGATCTGGATCAGCCTGTAGACACAAACACAACTTCAAATGAATGATGGTGTTGAAGTTCATCATATCGTCTTAAAGGTTATGATATTTCAGCCCAGAGTGACCACAACCAGACAGTTAAATATAAGATTCTTAAGCTCACTTTGGTTCTTCAACTGGCATCTCGTTAAAAATTATACTGAATTTATGTTAAAACCTTTATGGTCGTTTCTCAAGTTCGCCGCTACATGTTCAATAGTTCAATCAATGAAATACCTTGAGAAAGCCTAGCTTGGAAACTAGTGTGCAAACTAAGACTTAACATCTTCTGTTTTGGACACAGGAAAGGAGCGTGGCTGCTGTCAAAATCCAGGTAGCTGTGAGGCGTTTCCTCCTCAAGCACAGAGCTAAGAGGCAGAATCGAGCTGCACTCATCATCCAGTCAGTGTGGAGAGGTTATGCTGCTCGCAAGAGGCTCAGGTTAGAAAAGGAGGCCCAGCGTCTGGCTGTGCAGCATAAAGCAGCAACTGTCATCCAGGTAGGTGTGGACCCTGTATAGCCAGTCAGTGTTTATTATTTATTTTACAGCAAAGACACATGCGCAATGAAGCATGATTGTGTAATTGCTATTTGAAAAGATGGTTCTTATCTGCTATTATCCACACAGGCTCATTGGAGGATGTTTTCAGACATGAGGGCTTATCAGCGACTCAGATACTACGCAATAGTTGTGCAAGCACAATGGCGAATGAGGATGGCAGCCTCTGCTTATGGAAGAATTTACTGGGCGGCAACAGTCATTCAGAAGCATTTTAGAGCCGGGGCTCTAGCGCGAAGAGATCAGGAAACTTATCTGTACCTTAGATCTGCAGTGGTGAAACTGCAGAGAGCCTACAGAAGATGGAAAGCCCGGAAAACGGAAAAGGAAAACTGTGCTGCCAAAGTGATACAAGGTGCATTTAAGAAATGGTACACGAGAAAAATGGCCACAAGAACTGCTGCTGCTGTAAAGATTCAGTCTTGTTACAGAATGAAGAGACGTCTCCATCAATACAGAAGAATCAAGAGAAGCGCTGTGCTCCTTCAAGCTTTATACAGAGGTCACGCACAGAGGCGCGGCCTCGAGATGTTAAAGCTGCAGCACCGCGCAGCTACCGTCATTCAGAGCGCCTTCAGAGGGCACGCTGTCAGAAAGCAGGCGGTGGCGACGAGATGCGCCACAGTCGTGATCCAGCGCTGGTTCCGGGCCTCTGTGAAAAGAGACGTAGAAAGGCAAGCGTTTATGAGGATGAGATTCGCCGCTGTTACCATACAGGCAGCTTATCGTGGAAAAGTAGCTCGAGAGTTGCTAAAAAAAGAGCAAATGGCAGCAACAGTGATCCAGGCAGCTTTCCGGATGTATGCTGCCCGCAGTCGCTACCTTGTCGTGAAAAAAGTTGTAGTTGTGATACAGCAAAAATACAGAGCCACTGTTTTGGCTCGCGAAACGAAGAAGGATTATGAGGCCCTTCGGAGTGCTGCACTCATTATACAAGCTAACTGGAGAGGCAGAGCTGACAGGAAGAGGATGGAAAAGCAGCATCGCTGTGCCACGGTGATACAAGCACACTACCGTCGGCATAAAGCACGAGCAGAGTACAGGTCCAAAAAAGCAGCAGCTGTAGTCGTACAACGTCAGTACAGAGCTTATGTGGCTGGAAAGGAGATGCGGAAAGCGTATCTCCACAAGAGAGCAGCCTGTGTTACTCTTCAAGCTGGATTCAGAGGCATGAGAGTGAGGACGGAGCTCAGGGAAAAGCACCAGGCAGCAACTGTTATTCAGTCTGCAGTCAGGATGTTCTCATGTAGGAAACAATATGTTCTCCTTCAAAGTGCATCAATTATTATCCAAAGCCGATACAGAGCGCTTCTGCTCTGCAGGGCACAGCAGAATGAGTACAGAGAGCTAAAGCAGGCCGCCATGAAGATACAAGCTGTGTACCGGGGATTAAGGGTGAGGAAAGACCTGAAGAAGAGGCACAACGCTGCCACAGTCATCCAAGCTCAGTTCAGGATGCACAGAATGCGTATGGCTTACCTCGCCACCAAGTGTGCCGCCGTGATTATTCAGGAACGCTACAGAGCAAAAATGCTCAAGGATCAACAAGTGCACAGGTACAAACTGATGAAATCTGCAGCTGTGGTTATCCAGGCAGCGTATCGAGGCCACAGAGCCAGGAGGGACATCGCAGAGATGCACAGAGCTGCTACAATCATTCAGCGAAAGTTCCTCACCATTAGAGACAGAACTAGGTTTTGCGCTATCAAAAATGCAGCTTTGGTTTGTCAGCAGAGGTACAGAGCAGTGACCCTAGCAAGAAAAACTCGTCTGGACTATCTGTCAAAGCGCAGAGCAGCCATTTTTCTGCAGGCAGCCTACAGAGGATATGATGTCAGGAAGCAGCTGAGTATCCGGCGTATGGCAGCTGTGACGATTCAAGCTTATTTCCGAAGGTATCGGCAGAGAACTTATTTCAAGAGCCTGTGCTGGGCTGCCACTGTATTGCAGACACGTTACAGAGCCAACAAAAAAATGAGAGAGGAGATGTACGTCTTGAATGCCAAGAGAAGTGCTGCTGTTGTCCTACAAGCTGCCTTCCGTGGAATGAAATCCAGGCAAATCATCCGACAGAAGCATCAGGCTGCCAGCGTTATCCAAAGAGCTTACAGAGCCCACGCTGAGCACAAGCAGTATCTTACTCTGAAGGCCTCAGTTCTCACCATCCAGCAGAGGTATCGGGCTAATGTAGCAGCAAAGAAACAGAGGAGACAATACCAGCAAGTGCGTAGAGCTGCTCTTCTCCTTCAGGCTGCGTTCAGAGGGCAGCAGGTCAGGAAGGAAGTTGCCCTTTGGCATCAGGCTGCCACCGTCATACAGTCTGCCTTCAGAAAGCACAGAGAGCTGGTGAACTTCCAGGCGATGCGACTGGCTGCTGTTATCATCCAGAGATACTATCGGGGTCTTGTTCTACAGAGGCGAGACAGAGAACGCTTCCTAAAAGTGCGCGACTCTGCTGTTGTTCTTCAAGCAGCTTTCAGAGGTTATCGAGTGCGAGCCAACATTGCTAAGATGCACAGGGCAGCTGCTGTCATTCAGGCAAACTTCAAGAGGCACAAACAGCAGACAGCCTTCAGGAGGCAGCGCTGGGCAGCCTGTGTGTTACAGCAGAGGTTCAGAGCTCAGAGACAGAGAAACCTCGAGATGAAATGTTACCAAGAGGTCAGAAGAGCCGCTGTTGTGTTACAGGCTGCGTACCGTGGAATGAAATCAAGATGCACCATCAAACAAAGCCACCAAGCTGCCACTGTTATCCAGAGAGCTTACAGAGCACACTGTGAGCGGAGGGAGTATCTGAGCATAAAATCCTCTGTCCTCACTCTTCAGCGGCGGTATCGGGCCAACGTCGCAGCAAAGCAACAAATGAAAAAATACCAGCAAATGCGCAGAGCTGCTGTTCTCCTTCAGGCAGCATACAGAGGGTGGCAGGTCAGGAAACAGATAACCTGTTGGCATCAGGCTGCCACTGTCATACAGTCTGCTTACAGAAAGCACAGAGACCTGGTGAACTTCCAGGCGATGCGACTGGCTGCTGTTATCATCCAGAGACACTATTGGGGTCTTGTTCTTCAAAGACGAGAAAGGATAAATTTTCTAAAAGCTCGTCATGCTGCTGTTGTTCTTCAAGCAGCTTTCAGAGGTTATCGAGTGCGAGCCAACATTGCTAAGATGCACAGGGCAGCTGCTGTCATTCAGGCAAACTTCAAGAGGCACAAACAGCAGACAGCCTTCAGGAGGCAGCGCTGGGCAGCCTGTGTGTTACAGCAGAGGTTCAGAGCTCAGAGACGGAGAAACCTTGAGATGAAATGTTACCAAGAGGTCAGAAGAGCCGCTGTTAATCTACAGGCTGCTTTCCGTGGAATGAAATCTAGAAGAATCCTCAAACAAAGGCGTCATGCTGCCACTGTTATCCAGAGAGCTTACAGTGCCTACTCGGAACGCAAGCAGTATCTCAAATTTAAATCGTCTGTACTCATCATTCAGCGAAAATATCGTGCCATCGTATCAGCTAAAGCACAAAGAGCAGAGTACCTGGAAACGCGCAGGGCTGCAGTCGTCCTTCAGTCGGTTTACAGAGGCCGGCGGGTGAGGGAAGAGGTTGCCCGTAGGCATCAGGCCGCCTCTGTTATTCAGTCTGTCTTCAGAAAACACAGAGTGGAGGTGAAATTCCAGGCCATGAGACTGTCCGCCACCATCATCCAGAGATGCTACCGGTCCTACATTCTTCAAAGACAAGAAAGAGAAAAGTTTCTGCAAATGAGACGATCTGCAGTCGTCCTTCAGGCGGCATGTAGAGGCTGGCGTGTCAGGAGGGACATCAGCAGATGTCATCAAGCTGCTGTTGTGGTCCAGTCGTGCTGGAGATGCTCTGTGCAGAGGCGCACCTTCCAAAAGAAGAGAGAGGCGGCTGTGAAAATTCAGCAGAGGATCCGGGCAGTGCAGCTCGGCAGAGTGGAAAGGAACAGTTACACCAGGACGCGTCAAGCTGTCGCCGTTCTTCAGACACACTGCCGAGCCTGGATCGCAAGACGACAGGTAATTTGTGAAGAGCTCATCGTTTTTCCTGTCTTCAAAACAGCCTTTAGTTTATATTTGTTAATCTTTTTTTTTTTTTAGATTTTTTTTTTTTTTTTTTTAAACCAAACATTAATTTAAAATGAATGGATTACTGGACATTAATATACAGAACCACTGGGTTCCAGTTAACGTGCTGTTGTGTTTCAGGTACTAAAGGCAGCCCAGGCAGAAAGGAGGCTGCGTTTCACATCGGCGGTCTTCCATCATCTCAGTGCCATAAAGATCCAAAGAGCTCTGAGAGCCCACTGGGCTTTGGCGCTGGCCAAAAGACAAATACATTCTGTGATCGCCATACAGGTACAGATTCAGTTCTAAATGGCATCAAAATAAAACTGATTGAAGAGCATTGTATTGTAATGTTCGCTTGATGTTAAAAAAATGTTTCTCTCTATTTTCTCAGCAATGGCTGAGAGCGAAGCAGCAGAGGAGACGGTATCTGGAGGACAGGAGGAAGGTGGTACTGGTCCAGAGAGAGGTTAAGCGCTGGTTAGCCCGTCGCCACAAGGCTGCCTCCGTCATCCAACAGGCTGTGCGGAAATTTCTTCTTCTCAGGCGCCAGAAGAAGGTTCAACAGGGGATTGTCAAAGCTCAGGTACTACAGTATCTGCTGAGTGGACATATGCTATTTCAGATTGTGAACAGTCCAAGGTCAAGAATGACTTGACTTGCTCAGTTTCAAAACATAAAAAATCTTTTGTTATTGACATTGTCACTATTTTATTATTATATTATAATTATTATTATGACAGTCTCCTATAACTTGCACAACGTGTCCACCTCATCATTGCTTTTTTCATCTGTCAAACTACAGACATAGATTTTTTTTTTTCTTTATTTACTGTAAATTCTCGATAACTGCTGACGTATTCTCCCCTTCAGCCTGATAAGAATTTTCTTTTCTTTTCCAACTAGCACATGAGGGCAGTAAGACTCTTCAGTTAATCTAGGGAAACCTGACTATGTACAGTTTTGCACATACTTACTTTAATTTTGTGTCGATGTTGAAAATCAAAGCACAAGAAAAAATGAAACGTGAACAGTTACAAGCAGCTGACTTTCATACATTTTTAACTTTTGCCATCTTCTTCCTCCAGGCTCTGTGGAGAGGCCATTGCTCCCGCCGACTGAATGACAACCCCAAGGTGGTGAAGCTGAGGCGACGCTTACGTCAAGTCTCCGCCAACGTCCGAGAAGAGGACAAACTCTGTAACAAGACGTCGTCTGCATTAGACTACCTCCTTCGATACAAACAGTTCTCCTACATTCTAGAGGCCCTGAAGAACCTGGGTAAGCCTTTGCCAATGCCAGACATTTTACGCATATGTAGTCTTTATGAAACTATAAAACCTCCAGCTGAACAGCTTTTTTCCTTTTAATAAATAAAATCATCATTTAAAAACAGCCACAAATGTGGCAAATACTAGTATTTGAGTTATATTATTTGCATCCTGGTCTTTTGTAACTGTTCCCTGCAGTGTCGGTTGCATGTGTGCGAGAAGTGCAGTGTTTCTCTTTTACATCTTCCTCTTATTTTTTTTTTATTTTGTGTTGTCGTAACAAACATGTTTACGCCATCAGTTGAAACTGAGTTCATCACGCAACACGCGGCCAATCTGTGTAATTTGAAATATGTATCTAGAATATACCTAATTCTAACTACATCAGCGAGATCTCAGGCGTCAGCTTTGTCAGTGGTGCTCTTTGTCATGTTCAATAACCCAAGAGCCTTTGTGTCTCCTTGTTTGTGTGCGTGCACAGACACCGCCACCAGACTGTCTCCAGAGTGCTGCGAGCGGCTGGTAGAGAGCGGAGCCACCAGCGTCATCTTCACGCTCATCCGCTGCTGCAACAGAAGCGTCCCGTGCATGGACGTCATCACTTTCTCCGTCCAGATCCTCCTCAACTTATCCAAGGTACTTTATTGTATTAGTTATAGGCAGAAAACGTGGATAATATCTCTTAAGTTTACTTTTTATTAGTATGATAGAGTATTAATGGTGCATGCAGCACATTTACCAAATGTGATTTTAGCTGAGGATGCACGGAGACGTTTCCTCAACAGCTCCAGTGTCTCACTAACCACTAACTTTCTGTTCCTTTGTATCAGTAACTAATTGACAGGAATTGATGTTCAGGCTCAGTTTCTCTTCTGCAAAAACTGAATTCAAATTGAAGAGCAACATGATTTTTGGCCTCATTTTTACTTTTGTGGTTTCTGTTCCTGAAAAGTGTTTTATTTTGGATGATGTTGGGTCATTCTGCAGAGTCTGCAGCTTTTATTTATGGAGTAGCAAAAACAATATCATCATACAAAAGCAAAACATTTTTTACAGTAAGAACAGGTTGCCAGTGTCAGTATTAGCCAATTGCTTGTTTCAATAGCTCCTGGCTTTTTTTATTATTAGTGAATAATTTTGACAGTGCAGATTATTGGCATGAAATTCAGCTTTTTAAATTTTATTTGAATGATTAACTAAATAATTAAAATTAAGTATTATTCAAATGTTTCAACTCTTGCGTAAGACTTGGCGGTAGCACCATGACTATGGGTTTGTGTAGCATGGCTTAAACATCATATTAGATGATCTGATGCTCTGAGCTGAATGCTAATGTTAGCAGCTAACAGTGATTCAGTGATTTGTTTAATGCTGGTATAATCTGCACTGTATTTACCATGTTAGTGTTTTATGTCAGCATGCTAACATTTGATTATTATTATTATTATTATTATTATTATTAATAAACACAGTTACAGCTGAGGCTGAAAACATTTGCAACAGTGAAATTTTGACCCCACGTTATTATTCATAACAGTTTAAATTAAATTTGTCATATACACTTAAATACACGAGAAAAATGCACTGACGTTAATTTACTAAAAACAAAAAACTTGCACCAATTTCTCATGAAACTGACGCACTCTATCTGATGGCACTTTGCTGTAATGTTTTTCTCCTTGATTTTTCTTGTCTTGTACATCACTTGTAAGTCTGACACACTGGTAGTGATATAGTTTCCGACTAAAGGTGGAACCTAAAACAGTCTTTTACATTTTTCTTGTTAACTAACTTTATTTATTTATTTATTTATTTTACTTCCTTCCCCATGTGCTCTGTCTTTCCCTCTCTTTCACTCTTTCACTCTGGGTTTCTTTCCTCAGTACCATAAAACCATTCAGGCAGTGTATTCAGTTGAAAACTCTGTAGAGACGCTGCTGGACCTGCTGCAGAGATACCGGGAGAAGGCAGGGGATAAAGTGGCAGAAAGGGGCGGCAGCATCTTCACCAAAGCCTGCTTCCTTCTTGCTCTCCTGCTGCAAGACAAGCACCGAGCAGTGGTGTGTAAACGCAGTAACATATAGACTCTGTAAAGACACAAATACTAATATTCAATACCGTCACTGGAAAATATAATAAATTGTAACTTTTGAAAATTGATTGCAAATGTTACTTTCTCCAGGAGGTTATGAAGCTACCCAAGGCTGTGGATAAGATACGCAGCATTTACCGCCTCACTGCTCGCAAACACAAGATGGACGCCGAAAGAACTGTTATTAAACAGAAGATGAACGCATCACTCAACGGGAGCTTCTTTGTTCAACCAACACCACGGAAATCCCGCCCTGCTCCGAAGTATGTGCAGTATATACACTGTACAGCATATAGACTGTGTGTTTACACTGGTGATTAACATCCTGTTTTTGTTTTTTCTTTTCAGATTTGCACCTGACTGGGTTCTCAGAAAAGACAAGCTCAAAGACATTGTGGACCCTCTCAGGGCCATTCAAATGGTGGCAAACACACTGTCTGTCGCGTTGTAAATAGATTTTACATTTTGATTCATCTCGTGATTTTTCTTCAGAAAATATTTTTATGTTTTTACTAATGCATTTTCATGCAGTCTATGTAAATATTAAAATGGGTCTGTTTCTGAAATATGGTGTATTTTCATGTGTTTTCCTTGATCGCAGAGGGAAGCGCCACCTTTTAAGTTGCATGATGAGAAGGTGGTTAAATTAGACATTATATTCTGTTAAGGGGGTGGTGCAGTGGTTAGCACTGTCGCCTCACAGCAAGAAGGTCCTGGGTTTTAATTCCTGGAGTCTTTCTGTGTGGAGTTTGCATGTTCTCCCCGTGTCTGTGTGGATTCTCTCCGGGCACTCCAGCTTCCTCCTACAGTCCAAAGACATGCCATTGGGGGTGGGGACTCTAAATTGCCCATAGGTGTGAGTATGTGTGAATAGTTGTTTGTCTATATATGGCCCTGTGATGGACTGGCAATCTGTCCAGGGTGTACCCTGCCACTTGCACAAATGCCGGCTGGGATAGGCTCCAACACACCCGCGTTTGCCCCAGCAATGTTTAATAACTTGGCACTGTTTGTAGCCCGGTGGGGTTGCGTGCTACCTATGACCCTGCCAAGCAAACAATCCACTTTAGTGATAGGACTCCATCATACGCAATGTTAGCTTAGCTTCACTGACCATTGTTTACGGCGTACCAGAAATCACAAAAGCTAGCTTGGCCAGGACTTTTGAGACTTCTAGAAAGATGTCGGCATTGATTAATTGCCTGGTCCCTTACCCATGCAGTGCAATGATGAGCTGTATAGTAGTAGTACTTGTATCATTAAACCGTTGGATGGCTCGGCATTGTAGGCGGAAGGTGTATGGGGTATGATTTTGTAGATAACTGGCCTTCCTTCTGGGGCTGCTGAAGGTGTACTGCCATCATCCTAATTTATCCAGGAACATAGACAGGTGCCTAGTGAGTGTGAATGTGTCTAGTCAGCGAAACTATTACAGTGTACACTGCCAGAGCCAAAAGATTGAGACTGTCTCCCTCCCCCACTGCATCACCTATATATCCTCCAAGCATGTCAATGATAAACCATTAATTGATATTCTTGCCACTGTGAATCGCTAAGCTTCTGACAGAGGCCTCTGCAGTAACAGCACAAACAAAATTGAAATTATCCCCATGAAATGCCGTGCACAGGCCATCAAAACATTCCATTGACTCAAAATACCTAACAGATTGATACATCTTCTCCTAATTCGCTGCTCAAAATAAAGGCAACATTTAAACAACACATCCTAGATGTCGATGAATGAAATCTTCCAGTTGAAAATCTTTATTCATTACATAGTGGAATGCATTGAGAACAAAATAACATAAGAATGATCAATGGAATTTAAAATCATTATCCCATGGAGCTCTGGATTCAGAATCATACTCAAAATTGGAAAAGTCAGATCACAGGCTGATCCCACTTCTGTGGAAATTCCTCAAGACAATTCAAAATGAGGCTCAGTAGTGTGTGTGTCTGTATGCACTCCCTACAACATCTGGGCATGCTCCTGATGAGACGATGGATGTTCTCCTGAGGGATCTCCTCCCAGACCTGGATCAGGACATCAGTCAACTCCTGGACAGTATGTGATGCGACGTGGCGCTGTGGATGGAACGAGACATGATGTCCCAGAGGTGCTGAATTGGATTCAGGTCTGGGGAACGGGCAGGCCAGTCCCTAGCATCAGTGCCTTCATCATGCAGGAACTGCTGACACACTCCAGCCACATGAGGCCTAGCATTGTCATGCATCAGAAGGAACCCAGGGCCCACTGCACCAGCTTATGGTCTTACAGTGGGTCTGAGGATCTCATTCTGGTACCTAATGGCAGTCAGGGCACCTCTGGCTAGCACATAGAGGTCTGTGCGGCCCTCCAAGGAAATGCCTTTCCAGACCATCACTGACCCACCACCAAACCAGTCATGCTGGAGGATGTTGCAAGCAGCAGAACGTTCTCCGCAGCTTCTCCAGACTATGTCACATGTGCTCAGTGTGAACCTGCTCTCATCTATGAAGAGCACAGGGCTCCAATGGTAATTCGGACAATCTTGGTTCTCTAGCAAATGCCAGTCAGCCTGCACAGCAAACCTTGCCACAGAGTGCATTAATGTGCCATCCTGGATGAGCTCCACTATCTGTGCAACATCTGTGTGTTGCAGGCACCACCTCAAGCTACCTCTAGTGGTGAGGACACTGGCAAAATGCAAAAGTGACCAAAAATGAGCCAGAAAGAACGAGGACAGGGAAATGGTCTGTGGCCACCACCTGCAGAACCATTCTTTCTTCTTGCCAATTGCCTTTAATTTCCACCTGTTGTCTGTTCCATTTG